>BGPR01009275.1:0-58388 GCA_013235015.1 Araneus ventricosus | reverse complement strand
ATAGCAAGTGGAACCGTCGCATTGAATAATTCCGAACAATTTTGCGGTTTGATTTCCCAAAAAGAAAATATTGAAAATACTTTACAAAAATTTTGGGAAATCGAAGATTTATATGCCGAAAGCCAATTAAACAAAGAAGCAGAACTATGTGAAATCCATTTCCAAGAAACTCATTGTCGTGATAAAAATTGTAGATACATTGTACAAATACCCTTAATTGAAGAAGACTCGACAATCAAAACTTTAGGAATGGCTTGGAAATCAAATGAAGACCAATTTATCTTCAAAGTTTCAGTAAAAGAACAAATTGTCTATACCAAGCGAGATGTTTTGTCCACCATAGCCAAACTCTTTGACCCACTGGGACTCCTAGGCCCTGTTATCTGTAAGGCAAAAATATTTCTTCAAAGGCTTTGGTTAGAAAAAGTAAACTGGGATTACCCACTTCCAGAACAATTTGCTAGTGACTGGTCTCGATTTGTTTGCAACTTGAAAGAAATAGAAAAAATTAAAATTGACAGGTACATCTTAAATTCGCAACCTGAAAGAATTGCTCTTCTTGGCTTTTCGGATGCTTCTACTCACGCTTATGGTGCAGTGGTCGACCTTCAATATCATGCAAAAGATAGCACTCCACTATCCAAACTTCTTGCCAGCAAATCTACAGTAGCTCCTTTGAAAACAATATCAGTACCTCGTTTGGAGTTAAGTGCATGCTTGCTGCTAGCTAAGCTTGTCGAAAATGTTCTTTTGTCATTGAAAATGAATATCGAAGAGGTAATTTTGTTCTCCGATTCGATTATTGCCCTAGCTTGGATATATTCACCTCCCCATCAGCTAGAAGCCTTTGTGGGAAACTGAGTCTCCAAAATACAATCGTTGACAGAACATCATCAGTGGAGACACATTTCGTCGACTGAAAATCCTGCTGACATCATTTCTCGTGGTGCTGATCCTACCGACCTCAAGAATCTTAACCTTTAGTGGACTGGTCCAACGATATTTATAGAAGAAACGAATAATGACTTTTCTTCCAGTGAGATCAAAATGGACTCCTTCGAAAAGGAACTATATTCAGCTGAACATAAACAGTTATATACAAACAACTTAGTACTTTCTTCGGACAGTGACTTCATCACCCAAATTCTTTCCTTAAGTAATAACTTTCAAAAATTAATTAGAATTCTTAGTTTCCTTTTCAGATTCCTGTACAACTGTAAAACCAAGGCGAAAAAGTCAGGGTCTATAAGTGTGGAAGAGTTTCAGCATGCTAAAAAGTATTTAGTTAAAACCATACAGGTAAATGTATTTAGTGCTGAAATTCATGCCTTAAAGAAAAATGAATGTATTAAAAGAACTAATGTAAGTAATTTAAATGTTTTTCTTGATGATGACGATCTCATTCGTGTCGGAGGTATACTTACTAATTCAGAATTATTCTTTGATCAAAAACATCCTATTTTGTTGCCTCGAGATCATAAGTTAACTGATATTATTATTAAGGAGCATTTTCACATAAAAAATTTGCATGTAGTTGCGCAAACTTTACTTCATCTTGTTAGGCAAGAATATTGGCCTTTAAATGGGAGAAATATTTCTAGAAGAATTATGCACGAATGCCTTAAATGTTATAAAGCTAAACCCAAACTTGAAGAGCAAATAGTGGCATCGTTGCCTAGGGAAAGAGTAACAGTTAATTCCCTTTTTACCAATACTGGTATAGATCTTTGTGGCCCATTTTATATTAAATATAAAAATCAACGCAAAGGTATATTCAATAAAGTTTATGTAGCAATATTTGTGTGTTTCTCTACTCGAGCGGTTCATTTAGAAATTCTCACCGATTTAACCTCTGATGCTTTAATTTCTACCTTAAAAAGGTTCTTTGCTCGTCGTGGCATTTGCGCAACAATATTTTTGGACAATGCTACAAATTTCGTTGCTGCTAATTCGGAACTTAGAAAGTTTTACCAACTATTTAAAAAACTTCCTGATAATCTAGCTTCGTATTTGGTTTCGCAATCAACTTCGTGGAAGTTCTTGCCTCCTAGATCTCCTAATTTTGGCGGTCTCTGGGAAGCTGGAGTTAAATCGTTAAAACACCATTTGAAAAGAACCGTAGGAAACTTAAAATAAACTATTGAAGAATTTTTAACAGTTGTAAATCAAATTGAAGGTGTTCTTAATAGTAGGCCACTCATTCCATTATCGTCCGATCCAAACGACTTTTGGACTTTAACACCAGGTCACTTCTTAATAGGTCGACCAATTAGTTCCATTCCGGAGCCTCAATTAGTTAATGTTCCCAATAACAGACTTTCTAGCTGGCAAAAAGTACAAAATTTGAACCAAATTATTTGGCAAAAATGGTCCAGAGATTATCTAAATAATCTCCAACAGCGTGGGAAATGGAAATTTCAGAAAAATAATATAGAAAAAGGTAGTCTTGTACTTTTAAAGGACGATAACCTACCGATTTGTTCTTGGTCAATGGGTAGAATTCATGAATTAATTCCAAGAAAAGATGGAAAGGTACGAGTTGTATTAGTCAAAGCAGCTAATGTTATTTTTAAACGTAGTATTTCAAATGTATGTTTACTACCTGTAAATACTAACTAAAATTGTATATTAATTGAATTGTTTTCTTACTCTATTTTAAGTGAATGTCTCATATTTGTATGGTAAATATTATTAGTTACATTATTTGAATTTTTGAATTGCTTCATTGTATAATTTGTTAACAATTATTGTAATCATTTGTTGAATTAATTTGTTTGAAATAATAATATTTCAAAGTCGGGCGGTATGTCGGCGCCTGTATTGCAAAGATTTGTGTTCAACTGTAACCCCAACGCCAGTTTGGCGGTTATTCTGTAAGAATGCCTGTTTTTGTCAGATTGGCTTCTGCCATTCGTTCGTGTTGGTCGGATGTCTCCATTCGGGAGCGTCATACTCAATAAATCACTAAAAATTATGGAATTCGTCTAATCAATTGTCGTTTCGTAATTACAGTCCATTAATCAAAAGGACCATACATAAAAAAGACAAAAATAAAATTTGATGGTAATCGAAACATGTCCTGAGGTGTCGCAAGTACGATAAAATTTCGCAAATTTGTAAAATTTTCCTTTATTTCAAGCTTTTTCCCTAATTTCTTATTTGCAGGACAAAAGCCGAAATCAAATATATTGCACTTTTTATTAATAGAACAAACGTTTTCAGGGGGTTAAAACATATGGTGAGGATATAAAATATTAATTATCAGCAAAAAATGTGCAACAAATCGACTATGAAGAACAAAACATAAGAAAGGACCAGTTCGTGTCCGCGCCGTAGATTTTTCGTGAAATCGTCGGGATAAAATCATAAAACAAATGTGTCGTATTAATATGTAATTTAATTATCAATCTCTTTTATACAATATTTGCACAGAGTATTATAATGGTTACAGAATAGATAAATCACAAGCTAACACAGACCCTTGTTACATGCGATAAAACATGCCTTTCTTTTGTTTTATTTAGAGTAGCTTTTGATGGCGCCATCTGTTGACAGTATATAGAGCTACATTTTTCGAATGAGTAGTAAAACATTATTTACTACAAATGTTTATATTTCCCGTAATATTCAAATTTTTGAATTCAAGTTTTGATACAATGAATCTTTTACGTATGGTCAAGTATTCTGTAAGTTTTGTACAATTCGAAAGACAAATCTGCATGTTATAATAAAAAACATGCAGAGTTTAAAATTTTAAATTTAATACCGACTTTTTCTTATATTTTATAAATATTTTTATTGTCTTACTTTGGGTCCTAGTAGCACTCCTCAAGCTCCTTAAAATAATCAACCTCCTAGTTAAAAGCTTTTCCACGCTACACTTATTTATAACCTTACATAAAGTTAATTCATAACAATCACGCGCATGTTCCTACACTGGTACGATGACGTCACAGGCAAAACAAATACTATATGACAAACTCTTACAGATATGATCTATCTGTTGTGGGGTCAACCATTCTTTTCCCATAATTAGTCTCGTAGTTATTAGCGAATTCAAATCTGACGGTATTTTGTCACACAAGAAAGTTCGACCGACTATCACTGTAACAAGTGGAAAGACGTTTTCACGTCAAAAAACTATTTACAATTCAAACAACAGACATGTCATACATGATTCTCAAGAGAAAAGAACCATGGTTTCAGTTACTTATTCCTTAGAAGTGTTTACCATAATAAAAGGCTAGCCGATCTTAATGGACAAATCTAGGCCTAGAATTTGATGATTTTCGGATCCGAACCAAGACGTCAATAAATCTTTTCAGGAGTTACAAGGGCCTTCCCAAGATGATTGCAGCTTTATAGAAAGTCCCTTGCGTCAAATCGGGTTCCAGAACCACACCTTGTCACCTTCTTGAAATTCATGTCCTGTAGCTCTCGCGTCGTACCTGGTCTTCATCTTCTCCGTTGCTATGTTGGTCTGACCTCGGACAAATTCATGAACATCTTCTAACCGTTCCTGAAGATCGTGGACCTAGTCCTCAGGCGAAGAAGACATATCTGGAGGACACCGAATAGGAGATCACAGGGCAGACGAAGTTCACGACCGTAGAGAATCCGAGATGGAGTAAATCCAGTGGTTTCATGGACTGCACTTCGATAAGCAAGCAAGAACAAAGGGAGTTTCTCATCCCAGTCTTGCTGGTTCTTTGAGACGAAGATGGAAAGATTATTCAGGATCATTTAATTGAACCTCTCTGCCATGCCGTCTCATTGTGGGCGCAGAAGGGTTGTTTGCGTTTTGTCGATTTGCAGGAGTTGGCAAAGTCCTTTACAGACAGCGGAGATAAAATTTCTCCCTTGAGCAGAATGAAGTTGAAGTGGTGTTCCGAAACTGGAGATCCATTTCTACAACAATGATTCTGCAACAGTCGTCGCTTCTTGATCGGGAATCGGGTAGTCTTCAGGCCACTTGGTGAAGTAATCCATGATGACTAAAATGTTCCTGTTACCATCTGATATCCGTGGAAGAGGCCTTAAGATGTCAAAATCTATTCTTTCAATTGGTGCTCCTACATTATATATTTGTAAATTTCTGCGACTGTGTTTTTTCGGTCTTTTATGGGCATGCCTGTAGCATTGCAGTATATGCACAATGCCTGGATGCCCTCTTTTACCTTGTTTCAGAAGAACAGTTCTCGAATTTTGTGAATAGTCTTCTAAGTGACCACCCGTTGGTGTGTCGTGTAACTCATTTAGTATGTCAGGTATTCTTGACCTTATGAACACTAACTGTCACTTTCATGATTTGCCGTCTTCGGACTCCCACTTTCTATACAAGACGCCTTTTCGAACTTGAAGTGAATTCCAGAGAGTCCAATACCGTTTAGTTCCAGGAGTGAAACTTGAGATGTCTGGCCGAATGGGCTTTATATTGGATGACTCCATAAATTTAAAGATCGGTTTTATGTCTGGATCCTTCATTCGTGCTTCATGAACTTCTATTTTATATTGTTTCAGTAAACGTGATTATAATGTAAATGTGCTGCTGAAGAAATTACGATGTCTAAACTTTCATACGATACCCCGGACATATTACCAATATTTAGTGAAGTAATCCAGACACACTAACATTTAAAACTCACAAAAAATTCTTTTCTTCTGCAACTATAATTGCCCAACTCATGAAGCTTCGAATATCACCATTTCATATTATTTTAGATAATTTCAATGACTGACTCGAGGACGAGCCGTGAATCAAACGGGAGATTTTGCTCTAGGCTTTTGTTGATTGCCTTAAAATATTGAAATTCAAAGCTTCATGAATCGAATGTTTAAATTAATAGGACTAATGGGATGGTGGTGGTGGGGGAGTGCTATATAAAAATGTAGACTTTCTGATTTTTCAGCATTATATTTATTGACTCAAACAACCTAAATATAATTATTTACGTAATTTAAAATATTTTTCCAAATTAAAGTATATGCCTATCTCTAACGTGTGAGAAATTAACTAGTGGGCCACTATTAGAGTGGACCCCTGCATAACTTATTATCAGTTACATAACTATTTTTTAAAGCTCAGTTTTATGTCTAAGCAGAAAAATATCTCACTGTTGCCACAACCGAATCATTAAAGTAACACAGTTAAAAATATTAATTAAATAATAGCGCGTATCTTGCAAAGGAAAAGGAAATATTTTTCAATGAAGCCGTTTGCAGTTTCTTTCACTATATAGTTTTCAACAGAATCACTTCAATAATTTAGTTTAAAAAAACGGCTTAGGTACCGCATTTCTTACCTTCTCATAAGCAAAAACACCTTCAAATGATGTAGCATAGGCATTTGGCTATATATTAGAAATAAAAATGTCAATAAATGATTTATTATTTACATACAAAAATAAAAAGTAAGTGACAAAAACAATTTTTACTACAATATTTAAGAATCTGTAGAATAACTACCTCCAATTGCAGTTATTTTTAAAAATTTGAAAATATTCACTAACATTTCATAAACATATTTCTTAAATAAATAAGTAATAGCGAATGAGTCATTTGCGGGATAGTAAGTTAACGCTCCTACAGAAGTAACTCACTGCTATATTTTCATATATGCTGTGTGATAATCATTTTTTGCAATATATATACTTTTTTATAAACGAAAGTTTAATATCCTTTAGTGCAAGGGTGTTTTTTAATTAGTATTTTACATCATCAGATAATTAACAAAAGCGATTAATTATTTGAATGTTTTATATTTCACCACAGAACCAAAAAAGAAAAAATACGGAAGACATTGGAGCAAACACCGAACTTACCTTTTTTGCTTAGAAATCTGAATAAAAAATTTTAGTATAACTCTCGTGAATTAATGCATGGCTGAGAAAAACTGCAATGCGATAACGCACGAGCATTGAAAAATAAAAGAATTTTTATAAATTCAAAATTTATTTACAGATAGTTATTAGTCATCATCATCAACGAGAGATGCAGGCTTGGAGTCATCACCACAAAATTCCACCTCCAAGTACCGTAGGTATGGGTGTCAAGGTATACGGAGCCGAACTCGTCGACTCTACGTAGTAGTCACTGGAGGCCGAAATTCTTTGGTAGTAGGTATGAAATCTGGGTGGGAATTTTAATTTCCAAGATTGCTGGCTTTAAAAGGCCAATGTTGATTGCGGCTTATCTGGAACCGATTAGCAAGGAAAAAGTTTTACCTTCTCTCGACAAGACTTGTAAGGTCCATTATAGGGTGGAGACATGGTGATTTCACCCAAACGTTTGGCACAAAAATATGTGTGAATTCATTTAAGGCGGTATGGACGAAACATCTCGATTTGAACGGCCTGATACTGGGACTGAAGCGTGTTTTCCCATCGTATTTCGTAGATGTTTCGAAAAGGTAGATTCAAGAATCGGCTTCATTGATGTATTGAAGACCTGGTCAGGTATGCTGAGTGACTTTCCATAAACCATTTCGGTGCACGAAGCTTGGATTTCCTCCTTCACTGTAATTCTCATTCCAAGTAAGACGATAGGAAGTATTTCAGTTTAGTATATGTTGTTATTCTTAAGTGTATGATGGAAGTTAGTTGCGGGCTTCTGTCTCTTAAAAATGAAAAAATCCTCCAAGAAATTAGTATTAGATTAAACGATGAAGTTGCCGTTTTTACGTTGGAAGTTTACGCGCTTTGTATAGTTACTGAAATTGCAATGACAAAAAGCGAAATAACGCATATTTATACAACTCGAATTCGGCCTCAATGCCCCTTCAGTCATCCAGTTCCCTGAATCAGACCATTATTGAAATTAAGGAAAACTTGGAAAAGTAAGAAAAACTTTAAATGCTATTGGGTTAAGGCTTATATTGGTATTTTAGAAAATGAACAAGCCGATGAACTGGCAAAAGCTGGAACCCTGCAATTAAATACTGATAAAATCTAGGAATTTCAAAAAGTTGCCTCAGTTATGAATTAAAACTTTCGTCAATTAATTGCTGGCAAGGAAGGTGGACAAACACAAATAAAACAAAAAGTTTGTACGAGTTTTTTCCAAGTGTGAATATTAAAAATTGCTTCGGAAATTTTTATATAAATTAATTAATTACTGGTCATGGATATTTTCCTATGTATCAGTCTAAGTACTTCAACAGGAACACTAATGGTAGATGCGGATCAACTGGTGGAACAGTCAAACTCGTTGTTTACGATTGTCCTTTACATGAGAACATAAGAACTTAATACTTTCCTAAGCATTATAGAAACCTAGGTATCCTGGAACTTAAAAAAAACTTAAGAAATCTTCTCCAGGAGTTCAGTTGATTATGGAAAGTCAACTCAGATTTCATGTGGACATTGGAGCATCTTTGGAACCTTAATTGATTTGTTACCTTGTTTGCGTTGCTAATCTGTGTTCTTCCTATTACCTGCTCTTCGGTCCCACGGGGCCACCGCGAGTTTACGGAAGAGAAGCTGCCGTATAAGTAAGCAGATTCTCGTTTTCCTGGTGGGTAAAATAATGGTTGGAGGTGTGTTGCCTTCCTCCAGTGATAGTACTTACCTCCTTCGGGAAGGGACGGGCAGTGGCCAGGTGATTGGCTACTAGGACTCCGGCCTACGTACTCGAGCTATTACAGAGGCCGTCATTCAGTTGACCCGGACGCTAAGGCCGGGAGAGGTATTTCGTTATGATAACCTGTGCTTCGTGTTTACGGAATATTCGTGAATAAATAGTCTTTTTCCATTATCCTGCTTGTTAGACTGTTTCCGCCATACACCCACAGAACGACTTTCGTAACACTGGTGTCAGAAGGGGTATTTTTGTAGTGTATGGTGAAAACGAGATCTCAAGCAAAGATATCTGAGAACACCGATCTCCTGGTTTTGCTGGCCGAATTAAAGAAAGGGCAAGAAGAGATGAAAGTCGGATTGGAAAAGAAAAAGGAGCAAGTACAGGAGGAAATCAGGAATGGACAAGAGGAAATAAAAATGAGGAAAGGACAAGAGGAAATGAGGAAAGGACAAGAATAATTGAAGAATTAGATTCAAGCGCACTTCGAGAACCAAGTCTATAGAATTAATTATCGCGTCAACAGTTGCATAGGGAAAATAGAAGATGTCCAAAGTGTGAAAAGAGAGATAGGATAAGTAAAGGGCGAAGTTCAAAGGAATATTGAGGAAGTGAAAGTTCAAAGGAAGATTGAGGAAGTGAAAATTCAGAGGAAGATTGAGGAAGTGAAAGTTCAAAGGAAGATCGAGGAAGGAAAATGTGAAGTTCAAAGGTTGATTGGATAAATAAAAAATAAGGCTCAAGGGAAGATCGGCGACATAGAGAAGAGGCTCAGTGATCTTCAAATTAGACCAAACAATTTTTCAGTAAGTACAGAAGTCATGTATTTCCAACCGACAGTCAAACCCTTCACATTCGACGGGCAGACACCATGGACTGTTTTCAAGACTCAGTTCGACGTTAAGAACTCGTGAAAGTCACTGAGCCTGTCTCCGAGGATCAGCGTCGGAAGGTCTACAAGGCATACCAGCGGATAAGTTGACGGACCTAACAACCACCATGAAAACTCTAGAATACCGATTTGGAGATAGTCATCTTACACAGTTTTATAGGACTGAATTGAAGACGAGACGGCAGAAACTAGGAGTAAGCTTTCAGGTTTTAGCAGCAGATCTGGAGCGACTAATGAGCCTGGCGCATGCCTAGTGCCCTCTTGATGTCCGGGAAAGCTTAGAGGCCCAGTATTTTGCCGACGCTATCAGAGTCGAAGACACCCAACATGCAACGAGATTGGCAGATGAAAAAGATCTAAAATCCGCTCTAGCATATAACATGAAGTATGAGGCATCGAAAATTGTTTAAAAGACATCCAAACATGTCAGATCAGTAGAAGTAGAGGAGGATACAGGCAAAGAAAAAGATGATAAATTTGACTGTTTACTGAAACCGCTGGAAAAATTATCGAATAATCTTGCTTTCGGGAAGAAAATTGTTCCTCGACAAAATCTTACGTGACTTGTTGGAAATTAAAATAAAAAGGTTTATGTACAGAGAGAAAGCCAAGTGATCACGTCCATCCATGCAAACTAACTTACGGCCGTCTTGAGAGGCGAAAGCTGCCTTTTCTGAATAAAGCTCCTGAAGAAGGACTGAAAGTCCCCGCACTGAGCGGGGAGAAAAATCGGTCTTACTTGGAAGGATCTATTTGTGGTTTCCAGTGTTTGTTGACGGTGATTGGCCAATGTGTCTCTGTCAGGAACAGACTTGGAAGAGAAATTATAGGAGAAATTTATTTACACTACTGCTAATATTTCTTTAAAGACCGCTACTGGTGAAAAGGTGGAGATACACGGGAAACTGAATGCATCAATTGAATGTGGATCCAGAAAATTCCAACACAGAATTTACGTAGCTGATAACATCGATCCCTGTATTCTCGGTTATGGACTTTCTTCAAAAATTGAACTTCACGTAGACCTGGAGAAGAACGAGATACGGACAGGAGGAGAGGAAATTCCTTTGTTTCTAGCCAGTGTACAGTATTGAGAGTTATGTTATGTATTGGCCGAAGAGAAAACTATACTACCAACGAGATCGGAATATCTTATCCTCGGAGTTCCCGAAGTTTCTGGACAATTCAGATATACCGTAACAGACTTTCCTGGTAATTGTTTCAGAAAGGTGTCTTTCTAACAGCCACACTCGTTGATTTAAAAAGGGAAGCCATTCCCGTTCGAGTTCTGAATCTGGACAATAAACCAAAGACCGTGGACAAAGAAGCTGTTATTGCTACGTGTGAACCAGTGGTGGATATCGTCGCTCGTCCTCAAGGATTTTCCGAAGCACAACATCTCCCGTCAATCTTGGAGAACTTTGAAATACTTAATGAAGAACACCGAACAGCAGTAAGGAAGTTACTTAATGAATTTCAGAACTTGTTTTCGACCTGTGACGCTGATGTCGGCCGTTGCAATATGAAACAACATAGAATTAATACAGGTGACCATCCACCAATCAAGCAATACCCAAGACGTTTGCCTCTTGCAAGGAAAGAAGAAGCAGGTCATCTATTTAAAGAAATGGTTGACAATGGTATAATTGAGGAATCATCAGGCCCTTGGGCTTCGCCTATTGTGCTTGTTGAAAGGAACGACGGATGAACATGATTCTGTATTGACTACAGGATATTAAATGAGATTACGATAATGGATAGTTATCCTCTACCACGCGTAGACAACACCCTGTATGCTTTTAATGAAAGCATCCAGGGTGTCAAACCCGACTTTTGACAAATCTTCTCAAATTCGAAATTGGATTTGAAAAGTGGATGCTGGCAAATCGAGATCCGACCTGAAGATAAAGTTAAGGGAGAAGATAAATTTTATGCTGATTATTTGACTTCATTGAGAACTTATGATACACTTCTTCTGCAGAGTTTCTTGAGATTGAAATTAAAAAGGTAAATAATAAATTATGTACAACTATCTTCGATAAAATAAATGCCTTTTGAAATTAATATAAATAGATCATCGTACTGGGATAGTAATCGTTTGGTATTCAAAAATATTTTATTAAATTACGTGCACAGAAGCAACATGTTCATCTAGGAAATCACTAATCGGCAGTGTGGAATTAAATTATTTTTTGAACGCTTTGAAATATGGGCTTCCCAGGAAATTCTTGAATGCTTTCAATAATAAGAAATATTTAAGCTCAATAAATTCATATTTTTGCTTTTGATTATTTCTTCAACTAGGCTGTCTTCTATTTTGGTAAATTTAGCGTTTTTGAAATATTGACTTTTTCAAATGTAGATGTCGCCACCATTATAAATTGTTTGTTTGTAAAATAAAGTAATATCGATTATGATTATTTTTATTTATACTTATTATTTTAAGTGGTTAATTTTTAATTTCAATTTAATACCGTAAAACGGGATTATTTTTCACTCGAAGAGGTAACTTTGCACCAGTGCAGAATGTTTCTGAAAACTGAAAAAGAGATAAATTTATTATTGGGACAGGATTGAGATTTTTTCCTAGCTTCTTGGAATTACTGACTAGTGTATTTGATTTCTTAAACGAGTATAACAATTTTTCTGGAAGTTACAGAAGGAAGAGAAAATAATCTAGTTTTTCAGCGAACATTCTATGTTAAAAAATCTGTCTCTGGTGAAGAACATATGGCAATTTTAAAGGTAAGTGCATTTCTATATTAAAGACAATAAACCTAACTTCTATTAAATTGCTTTGAATTTAAATTATAATTGTTTTTTTGTGATAATTATTGTTTTTTTCTGATGCGGGGCAACTTTGCACCTACAAAGAGGGTTTCTTCGGACCATGAAAATGTGCAGTGCAAAGTAACCTCTGACGATTTTTTTTAGTTTTTGTGTTTGTCATTTTATTATTAACAGTATTGTTATAGAGAACTGTGTTTATGTTTGCTGCATTTGTGCCCAGGGCGTATAAAATGAATTTCAGGGCTTGTAGGTATATGGATTTCTCTGGCGAGACAAGAAGTTGTTGGTGAAAGTAGTGAGTTGGTAGAACAAAAGTAAACGTTAAAGCAGGGGAAGAGTATTTGACATGAGGATATCATTCTTATACAACCTAAACAAACAACTTTGAAGCTTCCCTCTCAGGAGAGTTAGAGAAAAATTGCGGAATCGTCAAGTGAAGGAAAAGATCAAGATATAGCATTGACTCAAGATGATTCTGAAATTGACATGGAAGAGTTGATGACAAATGAAATCCAAGAAACTAATGAAGTTGAAACAACATCGGTTACGAATTGTCGAGCATTGCTCGAATATGTGCTCCATTTGAAGAAGCGTTCCAGAGAAGTTGATGAACATGTAGTTTTCCGTTATGAGGGAGAATTCTTCCCTGAAAAAATTGTCAGTATTACAGAAAGTGGAGTGAAAATCAGTTCCATGCAGCGGACACTCAAGTCATGGAAATGGTCCAACCAACCAGATGAGATGGATTATCTTTGGGAGGATGTGGCAGGGCACATTGGCATTCCAAAACATGTCTGCAGAAGAGGATTCTATGCTGTTCCTTCAAAATATATATGGGATCTGATTGTTGGTGAATGTCATGTTTTTCTCGAGCAACATTTTTTTTTCTTTCTGTTAAATTTTGACTTATTTTTTGTTTATTTGAATGTACTGAATTTTTTTACATATCTTTCAATTTACCAATACAAATGCTTAACATTGCCTTTCATGCAATTTTTATTACAATATAATTATTATAAATGTTTTATTATAAAATTAAACTGAAAAAATGTAAATGGGTAATTTTATTCAAATTTTTTTTGCAGGATTTCAAAATTATCTTATATATTTCCACCCAGGTTGTGAATAAATTCATTAGCATTGTGTCACAGTAAGTGTTTTAATGAAATACACGAAAAAATAACAAGTGCAAAGAATCCTCACCTATGAGGTAATTTTGCAACAAAAATTTAAAAAAATTATATTATTAAATTACTGTGTAATTCAAATTTTTTTGCAAAGCATTTCTCTAGTAATCACCTAACGGGTAAAAAATAGAAAAGCCTTTCTTTTACAGAAATACATACAACTCAACTCGAAATTCTCTCGGGAGTCACAAAATCGGTGCAAAGTAACCCCATTTTACGGTAATTACTTTAATGACGATTTTAATTGTTGTGAAGTAAAATTAAAAATACTATTTTTTACTGCGGAACAGAGTTTAGTTTTGAGATGCTTAGTCAGAATTGAAAAAGGTGTAGTTGCACTTGGTTTATCGAAAATGACAGGTAAGCAATTTTGAAGAAACTTTGCAATATATATATATTTTCTATTAAATTTTCAAATAGATTTATGATTTATCTCTGATATTACGTTTGATTATAAAGTTAAGTTCTTTAAGTAAACTAATTCTTTCTTTTTTTTCTCATTTTGAAATATTTTGTGACTTTCTCCCTTTCCTTATCCGACAATTAGGCTTCGTGGAAGGCCGGCACCGTAATCCTAAGGAGCACACCATACGGAGGTCTCCAATCCTCAAGGCCATTAATTTTTAATAACAACAATTAATTCCTTTTGTTTGCCCAATTTTCAAAATAACCTTAGAAGTGTGAAGAATAATACAACTTTTATTTCTGATAGAGCTTTCACAGAATAATTTTTTTTCCTTCAAACCTCTTATTTTCATTTGATTCAGAATCAACCATTTTCCGTATAAATTGTGGTGATAACAAATGTTAATCAAACTAATCTGAAATAAACACAACAAATTCTTCTTTTCAGATTGCCAGAAATCATGATTTACTTTTGATAAGAACAACACCATATTTAAAAAAGATTTATATTAAAGTCATAAAACATATATATCGTTTCGTGGGAAAACTTACACACTAAAAATACCTTTTTGTTTAAAAAAAGGAAAGAATCGAATAATAAATTTTTATGAGTGGGATAACGTATTAAACATTATAAAAAATGAAAGAAAGTTTCATGAAATAATTTTTCTGTAAGTAAAAAAATCTCAAACTTAATAAAATAATGGATATCACAGTTTTTTTCCAATAGATGGCAGCAGGAGGAATCTGATGATTTTGAATTTAAATAGATTATTTTTACCTTGCCATGAGAAGGTCTATTGATTGAGTGGTTAGAGCCCTCGCTTGTTAACCCCATGGTAACGAGTTCGAATCGCGGCTCTCCACATTTTGATACAATTCGCTTCGAAAATCGTGGAAGGAAGTTGAGTTAAAAATAGTCCAGTAGATAGATCAAACTAATTAAAAATAATAATTATGCCTTGATCAACAATTAAGATATGATTACTAATTGATCTAATTAATTAACAAAAATCGCGAAGCAAGTACAGACCTGAAAATTCTCCGCAGTAGATAAAATCCTTGCATGCGGTGAGAGGGGGATGGAAGTCCTGCTCCACGATAAGAAGAGGTGGAAAAAGGGGGTGGTTGGACCCCTCTTGTAGGAGCACGGCTTCGGAAGCAGGAAGGAAACAACTCCGCGCAATCGCTAAGTGGGTGTTTAACATTATTTGGGTTTTCTGCCTATGATTCTCTTTACTTGCATTATCTTTCAATATACATCAATTTATTTTCTTTGTTGATATTTCGGTGTTCTGGGAAAGCAAACTCTCTCAGCATTCGTGCTAAAATTTTGTGCAAAAAGCACCAACTATTATTATTTTCTACTCGCGTATTTCCCTGTTGATGACGTATCCTGGACGTTAGCTTTCTGTTTTTATGAATTTGCTTGCTGAATGCTGTTTTAATGAATTTGCTTTTATGAAATGTTAATATTTCTCACTGAATGGTTATACTACTGAAATGGCGCATTCACCGGGTTAGTGAAGGTTATTCCTATTATGTTTCATATTTGGAATTTATCTTTAGAAACGTGAAATGGTTTCTTCTTGTTGTTCCTTCCACAAGAAACACCCAACTTTAGGACAAAACATTTATTGACGCATACAGGGACATATAGAAGACAGCATTACACATTACAACAACTACGCTCACATCAAGTTAAGTTTCATCGTTACGACTCGAAGAAGGAATGCACTAGGGAAAAGGCGGCAGGCGCCAATTCACACAGATAATTCATGCGCGCAAGAAGAATAATTCGCTCGCCTCACCCCAACACACCCCTCCTGCGAATGATACATTTTTCAACAAAACAAATATTACAAGACATATAGAACACATAAATATACATATAAAGTTAAGACAATGAAATATTTTTAACAGTATAGTTCAACTTCTCCTCGTTTACGGCTTTTGTTAGAAAATCAGCAATTAACAATTCATTTTCAATATATTTCAATTCAATTACATTGTGTTTCAATAAATCCTTCACAAAGTGAAAACGCAAGTTCATGTTTCTTGATTTATTCGAAGAACAAGCGCCTTTAATCCACTGAATTGCTGCTTGACTATCTGAATTTAAAATTACAGTAGAATTTATAAATTGTTTGCACTTTAGCTCGGATAATAAATTTACAATCCAAATAATGTCTTCACAAATTTCAGAAATTGCAAATAACTCTGCTTCACATGTTGAGAGACTAACACTTTTTTGCTTATGACATTTCCAGGAAATTAATGAATTACCTAATAAAATTACACCACCAGAAAATGTTTTGCCATTTTCCGCATTTCCCCAACTGGCAATAGAGCTAGCATTCACGTAGCCAAAATTGTTATCATAAAACAATTTTTTATCTTTTGTACCAATCAAATACCTTAAAACTCTTTTAGCCAAAATTTAATGTCTTTTTTCTGGTTTATGATTAAATTGCGACAAATAACATGTCACAAATGATATATCAGGTCGGGTTCTATTAGCTAAATATAACAGCTCACCAATTAATTCCTGATACATAGAAATGTTAATCAGTTCATTTGTAGGCGGGAAACTCTTATCTTCCCCTTTTACAAATGGAGTTTTAACACTTTTACATTCATCTAAATTATACTTAACCAATAATGATTCAATATATTCAGACTGTGATAAACTAATACCATTTTTATGTTTTACAATTTCCATACCTAAAAACTTAGATGTTTTGTTTTCATGCACTTCAAAGACACTTTTAATGTTATTTACAGTATCTTGACTCATTTCATCATTATTACAAAAAATAGCCAAATCATCCACATACATACATAAGAAAAGCACATTTGGGCCATCAGACATAATGAACACACAATTGTCAGAAGCCAATTGCGTTAATCCAAATTTTTCTAATTCACTTTTTATTTTCATATACCAATTTCTTCCCGATTTTGGTAAACTATAAATACTCCTTTTTAATTTACAAACATTTTCATCTCCAACCAGTCTCTCGAAGATAGGCGGAGACAACGTGTACACAGTTTCTTCTATATCACTGTATAAGTATGCAGTCTTTACATCAAAGAACCTAACCATCAAATTCAATTTAGATGCAAGTGCAATTAATAATCTGAAGGATTCCATATTTACGACTGGTGAATACGACTCTAAATAATCTTTATTTTTTATTTGATTGAATCCAGCTGCTACAAGCCTTGCTTTATATTTTGTTTCCCCATTATCACTTTGTTTCAACGAATAGACCCATTTACTTTTTACTAATTTAGTTTTTGACGGTCTGTCTACAATTTCCCAGACTTTGTGTTTATTTAATGAATCCAATTCATTTTTCATAGCAAATTCCCAATTCTGCCAATCGGCACTATTTATAGCTTCTAAATAAGAATTAGGCGCATTGCAAACTAAATTAGTTGACATCTGTTTGGCTTTGAGCCTTTCCGAACGTCTGACAGGGATTTGATTTACATCATTATTCATCTGATCAACAGGAGTTTCGATTTCACTACCTACGGTATTTGTTGCATCATCCGGCGTTTCGAATGGAATCGAGTAATTATTTTCGTTTGCTGCTGGCTCAGCAGAAATTTCCAAGTTATTTACTTTTGTTTTGTGATCGAACTCTTTTATATCTTGAGTGGATTCAAACAATGAATCAATATTCCATGTTTCAACTTTCGTTTTTCCTAAATAAGTACTACCTTTCAGAGATTCATTGAATTTAATTGATCTTTCCTCAATTATTTTTCGGTTTTTGATATCATGAATTCGATAACCCCTCCTATCTCTAGCATACCCTAATATTATACAACGTCTTCCCGGAACATCAAATTTATTCCTCATTACTTTCGGAACGTGAAAATAAGCCACACAACCAAATTTTTTAAGATAATTTAGTTTCGGTGTTTTACCTATCCAAGTTTCAAGTAGAATTTTTTCTTTCCCTTTACGTGGTGTTACATTAGACACTTGAGTACTGAAATTAATAGCTTCGGCCCAAAATTTTAATGGAAATTCACTTTCATACAATAGAGATCTAGCACTTTCTAGAAGAATACGGTTCGCTCTTTCAGCTTTACCGTTGCTTTCACTATTATATGGAATAGTTTTTTCGTGAAATATCCCCGAATTAGCAAGATAAGTATCAAGTTGCTCATTTAGAAACTCTAAACAATTATCGGTTCTCAATTTTTTAATTCTTTTATCAGTTAAGTTTTCATATTTAGCTTTGAATTGATAAAATATATCAAACACTTCATTTTTATTTTTCAAGAAATAATTAAAATACATCCCAGAAAAATCATCCACCAGCACCATAAAATATTTTGCACCACTGTATGATTTATGCTGTATTGGTCCGCGCAGGTCAGCATGACGCAGTTCAAGAAATTCAGAACTTTAATTTATATCAATATTATGATGAGTTTTCCTGGTTATTTTACTTACGTCACATTTAAAATAATTTACATCATCAATATCAATATAGTCTTTCATTTTAAGCATATACTTAGCATTTAAATGACATAATCTGCTATGCCAAATATCATAATTACTAGTAGACGGATAAGAAAAATAACGCTCAGAATTATACAATGGCTCTAAATATAATTCTAATCTGCCATTATTTTTAAATGCTTTAGTAACCAACTTATTACTTTAATCATATATCAATACACAATTATTATCCGACTTAATTTTATAACCTTTATCCATTAAACATATTACAGACAACAAATTGCATCTTAATTGGAGGACGTAACTAACAATTTCGATAGTTATATTTAAAGGATTGCCATACTTTGTACTTACAGTTTTGGCTTTTATGGTTCCGAACCCTTCATATATAATTTTCAAATCTTTACCTGCTAGGTAAATGCCTTTTCTTTCAGGAAATATTTTTTCAAACCATATACGGTCTTTGGCCATGTGACATAAAGCTCCACTGTCCAATATCCAAATGTTTTCACATAAACTTTCTTCATTTGGAGAAGCTGTAAACACGGGATTTGCAGAGTTGCGTTCTTTAGAACTGTTATTACGATGCACCTTTCTCTTTTGGCTGGATGTGGTACCTTCCTTTTGATTTCGGTAAAAACAATCCTTGGCGACGTGATTTGGTCGTCTGCAGACGTAACAAAGTCTCATAACGGAATATTTGTACTTTCTAGAATAAAATACATCCGCGCTTGTTCCTTCGGCACGAGTACTCCTTCACGGAAGATTTCAAGTACTTCATCTATAGACTTGTCATGTTGAGTTTTCAAAATGTCTCGTACTTTAACAAATTTCCTTTTAAACCACGAACAGTATAATAGACAAGCTCCCGAGGTGAGACATCTAATCCTAGAGAATGGCACTTGGTAGCTATACCTCTTGCTCTAGCTATATAATCATTCGCCAATTCGTTGCTGTTTATTTGAAGACTTTTGAACTCGTTACCCGCATAAATTTTACGGTCTCCTGTCTGACCAGTAAATGTGGACTTTATTTTGTCCCACAAAATTTTGGCATTATTTTCTGCAACGAACTGTAAGGCCTGTTTGTCTGAAAGCGACAACTTAATATAAGCCACTGCATCAGAATTCTTTTGCTCCCATTCTGATGCATCCTTTTCACTTAGACCTTCTGGTTTCATTTGCGTCGTCACAGAGTCCAGCCGTTTTAAACTCAAGGCTGCTTGCATTTTTAATGACCAAATAAAATAGTTGGTACCAGTAAGTTCAGGAACACTTATCCTATCCATGTTAACACTTCTGTTTCGACAGTTCATTATCACACAGTTCTATGTTTAATCAACCGCGTCCTGCTACCATTTTGTTGTTCCTTCTACAAGAATCACCCAACTTTAGGACAAAACATTTATTGACACATACAGGGACATATAGAAGACAGCATTACACATTACAACAACTACGCACACAGCGAAGCACACAGCAAGTTAAGTTTCATCGTTACGACTCGAAGAAGGAATGCACTAGGGAAAAGGCGGCAGGCACCGATTCACACAGATAATTATTCATGCGCGCAAGAAAAATAGTTCGCTCGCCTCACCCCAACACTTCTTTTGATCTTTATTTCGATAAGTTTTTTTTTAGTTTTTATATAAGATTTTTTTAAGATTTCCTTTACATTTTAAGTATTTTTTATATTTTTTATTTTTTATCTTTCTTTTTTTTGAATTTGAATATTTTTTAAATTTTTTGGTTGTTTTTGTGTATATTATAAATATCTGCTTAAGTATAATTTTAAGAAGCTTATTTTTTAGCATGAATTAAGGAAACTAACCTTTTCGGCATCATCAATTGTGCAGTATTCCCTTAATACATCGTAAAGGTTGTTGCTTTTCCATTTGTAAAAATCCTCAATGGACTCATAGACTGATTTGACTTCCTGAAATAAATAACGAGTTAACACGTCATTTTATTTCATCAGATTAGGGGTAAGTTGATTTTCAAAACAACTTTTTAAAAAGGCTTCCCTGAAGGAATAACAAGAAAACCCTTTTTCCTCTTTATAGATACTGTGAAATCTCTTTACAGCGACCACCTTCCGTTCCACAGAAAACTGGCTGCTCTAAAAGTGTTCCCAAAGGAATAGCAAGAAAGAGATTTCCTCTCTTTCTAGGTATAATGAAACGACTCTACATCGGCCACCCTCCGTGACAAAGAAAGTTGGCCACTCAGAGGGGTGGCCGCTCTAAGGAGTTTCCTGAAGAGATAACAAGAAGGAGCTTCCTCCTCTTAATGTGTATATCAGACGGGCAGCGTTGGGTATGTGGTTTCTGTCTACCAAAAGTCAATGCCACGCGCCAAAAGTTTGTAGCACGTGACGCATCGAAGCATGGAAACAACCAGTCAGACAGGATTTCGGTCATCGTCAAAGGCGAACTACTTAACCGTCAAAATCACTCTCGACTGGTTAGAATTTTCGCTGCTGAAAGTTTTCCGCCACTATCATGTACAATTTTAAGACGATTTAATGAAGCCTACGATTACCGATATCGTCTCTGACCGCTGACGTCACTAGGAACTTATGGCAAATGGCATTACCATTTGGTAGACGGAAAGTGAAGACACAACGCCGCCCGTCAGATATAGCATTTAAAAGTACAGTGAAACCTCTCTACAGTATCCACCCTAGGTTCCCAGGAAAACTGGTCGCTCTAAAGAGTTTTCATGTTTTGAAAAACAAAATACGTATTATACAAGTCCTAATACACTGTTTCTGTTACAGTGAAATTTAAAAATCATTTGAAGTAAAAAAATACTTCGAAAATTTCTAATATCTTTTGAAAAAAAGATACGCTTGCTTGGATCTTTCAGATTTTTCGGAAGTAATATTTTTTCCCTTTAAATTGGAAAAATAAATCCCTAATCATTTTGTAGATAGATGTTGTGGAATGGACAACAATATCATATTTTTTTTTTTAAATTCTGTTCAGCTCAATGTTTTATTTTGCTGATGGTCGCAACCCATACCAGCAGCTTTTTTGTCTGAGTCCGAATGAGCTTCTGATACACACAACTCAATTCTTGAATGCCCAGTTTCTGTAGAGGCGAGAGTTAATTTTTCTCAATTTGGATCTGATTTCCGGCGTTGTTTTTGAGAGTATGAATTTTTGTTCTTTCTTTCTCCCATTTTATTCTTAATAAAAAGACAAAGGTCAGAGAGAGGAACGGAGTGTGCTTCACTGAAGTTGAACAGACGACCAACCTAGCCTCTCAGAGGGGTTTGTTTGGCCGTTAATAGAGGTTATTTTAACATTATGTCTATGGATCAAAATTCCCGTGCCAAACAAACATGGCCATTAAGAGAGTTGACCGCTAAGCAGGGGTGGACGATTAGAAAAGTTTTATTGTAGTTGGGGAATAATATCTACGGTCCATTCTGACTGCTTGAGGGGCTACTTATTGTTACTTTATTATTATGACTTTGTCATTTTGCTATTTTCCCTTTCTTTGATGAAAATTTTACAATCACTCGTGGGATGATACAATAGGAAAGGAGAATAAAAACCTACTGTCTATACTTCTGAGTGATTCGATGTTATTTTTAAGTGTAGAGAGATTACAGAAGATCCAGATTAGTTAAGAGTAGTAAGGTGAAAATCTACTGCGTTAACTCATAAAGAAAAAGAGAAAAGGAACATCAGATATAATGTTCGAAAGGAAAAAGTTAAAATGTAAAAAACAATTCTTAGCATACGCTATATGATTAAAAGTATCCGGGGAGTTTGGAATTTACACCTTTTTTCGAACTTCTCCAGAAAGGCTGGAGGAACTGCCCCTGACCTTCGACTACGTAAATAATTAGCTTGAACTTACATTTTATAGTGAAGTTTTGATCACCTTAATCCAGCAATTTACACTGCAGATGCGTCAATAACCATTTTGAAGTGAGGCTACCTTTTGCTACATAAAGATGTCCGGAGGCTTTTAATCTTATAGTGCATATCAACAAACACAATGATAAAATTAAATTTTATGCAAAAAATGTGATTAACATAATAATATTTATTGTTTTTATAACGCATAATTTAGTGCAATTTAAATCATGTATATAGTTTATAAGTATTGATAGGTATTTTACATATTTCTAACATTTACACAAAATAAATATTCAAATTTAAAAGACATAAATTTGTTGGAAAAACCCTGATCATTTAGCTTCTCTAATAGAGCAAAAGAATTTTATGTCGCTACAATACATATATCTTTTTGTATCTTAACTGAATCCAACTGTAATTTCTTTTGTAATCTGCCCTATAAACGTGGCTTCGAAAATATGAAAGAAAAATCATACTATGTTTTGAATATGCGAATTAAATATTATTTACTACAAATATATTAATAGTTCCTCGAAAAGCCTTCAGTGCAAAATGTGAGCTCATGCCTATTCTTTACTTTTCCGAGTTTCTAGGGCTGTTCGTCCAGTCTTTCTTGAAAAATTCGAAAAAGTTGTAAATCTGAAAGTGTCTTGAAACTTTTGACCATATAGTGTACGTTTATCGCTCTTTTTCAGTTAGGGATCCAGAAAGTTGTATTCTTCCCTCTCTCTCTCTACAAGGTGATCCGAAAGTGTATTCATTTTTTGCGCTTTAAAATAATAAACTAAATTATAAGAAAGTTTGTATTTCTAAACGAAATTATAGAGAGTTTTGCATTTCTGAACTAAATTATAAAAAGTTTAGTATCTTTAAGTCATAAATGGTAGGACGAAACATTTGTAAATAGCGCTGAATCGGTAGTTATTGTCTTAATTACTTAGCCGTATTTGTTTAGCAAGAGGCTCACAAGAAGTTGGAGTCGCCTTCTCCAGTTGCTTTGAATCGATAAGGTAAAGGTTCACATGAAGCAGTATAAAACACATGTTAACCCTTTCGCGTTCATTCGTTTTGCTGTGAAATCACACATCGAGCATTTTTTACTGCGTATGGACGAAACGTAGCATAATCTTTCTTTCATAACTTAAAAGCCAGATATATATGGAAACTTACACTGGTGTAAAAAATTAAGGAAAATTTCGTAAAATGCGAGAAATTTGCAATTAATACGAAAACTATGTTTCAAAATCAGTTTCAAAATCAGGCGAATCGTGTGACATTTAATCGAGTATCATACACATTTTTCAGTGAAGATTCTGTCACGAGGGCAATTAGGCACCAGAAAGGGATGAAGGCGAAAATGGAGTTTGACCCATCCTGTTTCACAGAAAGCTGATAACGAGATGTCACTATTATCGAAGGTTATGGTTTAATGTGCATAATATTTACATGCATTTTCGTAAGCATGGCACAAATATTCGGGTATAAATAATAGATATAAATGTTTCTTTAAAAACTCCCAAATTTTTCCTCATGTATTTTGATTATAACATGCGGAGTTTTCATTCAAATTATTCGAAATTTGCAGAACACTTGACAATATGTTACAGAAGTATTGTATTAAACTTTGAAGTAAATACGTTGAATTTTACAGGAAATATGAGTGTTAGTAATAATATTTTTTTACTGCGCATGTGCGAGACGCAGCGGAATTTTTCTTTCATAACTTCAAAGCCAGATATATAGAGCAACTTTAAAAAAATCCAGTTGATTCCCGCTAAAATTCAGAAAACTGTCGGCATTTCAGTGAGGTGAATTTAAATTTCTCTTTGAGAGAAGCTAAGTGATGAGGGTTCTTGTACAAACTAATATTTTTTAAATTTGAATCTTCGAACAGTAACATTGATTTTAGGAAAATTGGATATCATGAATACCACCATCATGTACACTTATAAATTAAATACATTATTTAAATGGCATTTTTTCGAATACCATTCGAATATTCAAGTTTAGAAAATATCAGTTTGTTCAAGAACCGTCGTCATTTAGCTTCTCTTCAAGAGAAATTGAAATTCATCTCACTGAAATGCCGATATCCGCCTGAATTTTAATTTTGATTTAACTGGAATTTTTTTAAAGTTATTCTATATATCTGGATTTGAATTTATGAAAGAAAAATTCCGCTGCGTCTCGCAGTAAAAAATATTTAGTACAAATACTCATACTTCCTGTAATATTCAACATATTTACTTGAGATTTTAATACAATACTTCTGAAACATATTGGCGAGTGTTCTGCAAATTTCGTATAATTTAAATGAAAACTCTGCATGTTATAAACAAAACGCATACGGAAAAATTTGGGATTTTTAAAGAAAACCTTTATATTTTCCCGAATATTTGTGCTATGTTTATGAAAATACATTTAAATACTATGCACATCAAAAATAACAAGTGATGAAAGTTGCATCTCGCTATCAGCTTTCTGTGAAACAGGATGCGTGAAACTCCATTTTCACCTTCATCCCTTTCTGGTGCCCCCTAATTGCTCGCGTGACCGACTCTTCACTGTAAAATGTGTATCATACTCGATTGAATGTCACACAATTCTCCAGAACTGATTTCGAAGCATAGTTTTCGTATTAATCGCAAATTTCTCGCATCTTACGTAATTTTCCTCAATTTTTTACACCAGTGTATATAAAAATTCCAGTTCAATGCCGTTAGTATTCATAAAAATATCGGCATTGCAAGAGCTAAAATGCCTTTGATCTCTAAGAGAAACAAAATGAAAAGAGTTCTTGCACAAATTGATATTTTTTTCAAATTCAATCTTCGAAAGTAATATTGAATTTTATTAAGGTTGAATATCCTCGAGTATACTTACAAATGAAATACATAATTTAAATTGAATTTCTATGATAACTTATTCGGAGGATAAATAGCCCGTTACCGTTCACTGATTTCACTGTGAAACAACAAATTTTTTGAAAATAAAAATGCTATATTTTTTCCTTTACATATTTATGATCAGTTGCATGTCGAATACTCAGTTTTGAAATAAATTTAGCAATTTTTAAATGAAACACGTAGTGAAATTGAAAGGGTTAACACAAAAACCTCGTACCTCGCTAATATTTCTAATTTATAATTAATTTTTCTTGCTAACTTTTTGCATTTTTGAGGGAAAATCTGTAACTTGTTATTTTAATGCTAGGAACGAATTTTTCTAAACATACATTTAAAAAATAAATATTATCGTATAATTTAACGAAAATGTAGATCAGTGTTCTGTATCTCTATCTATAATACTAATACTAAAAGATGGATGTCTGTCTGTGTCGGTGTCTGTTGGCGGTGTGCAGAACAGACCGTAGAACATAGAGCTACCAAATTTGGCACAGATATATTTTGGATGCTGAAGATGTACACCTCGGAGCCGTTTTTTTAAATTTTAATTCAAATTTAAATTATTTAAAAATTAAACCAAATGTCGTCGTTTTTTGCCAATAACTTCAGAGTGAATTGATTGAAAAAGAAATGCTTCATGTCATTTTAAAGAGGAAACAGTTATCTTTCCAATGATACCAGTTTTGTTATTGTAATAAATTTTTTCTTTATTTTATAAATTTTTAAATTCATCGGAACTTTAAGGTTGCTGGTTGCGAGAGTAGAAATTGACGTAGGGGAGGCGGGGCGTAGCAGCTGTAATGGCCGAGAGTATCTTTAAAACAAAATTATTATTGCTGTAATAACTTCGTCAGCTCATTTTCTAAAAATGGAATGATACAAAGAAGATTAGCATGGCCTCTTTCCAAGGATGCCACGCAAAATGGTGAAACGTTCCACATTTTTAACACTGATATGAGAAATGCGCTTAAGATCATATCCTTAAAGAGTTTCTTCTAAATCTAAAATTAGCCAAAAAATTCTTTGAAAATCTCCCCAATAGTAAAAATCACTTCATGTAAATTGTAAGCGCTCCAGATAAATTTTATATAAATGATTCCCCTCTTTTCAGTATTCTTTGCCCCGCTACTCAATTATTTTTTTTTGCCCATGCTTCGTCACAACTCCTTCAAATATTCCCTCCCACGGGCTTGGTAGCGTAGCGGTAGCATATCTTTCTTCCATCATTGCACCTTGAGTACGGGCCGTGCGTGAATTTAGCCTTCGTCAGTGTCAATAAATTAATTCTTCATCTTTTCCCTTTCTTTTTTTGCATACCTAAAAGGAAATATTAGATTTTAATTTTTCCAATACTCGCATTTAGCTTTTTCTTATTCTATTTAATACTATTTTCTCAGCAATTTTAAACTTTTTCTTTAAGTTTTAAAATTCCATACTCATCTAAATTTTTCTCAAATCTTACAAAATTTTTTCCACAATGTTATTATCGGTGATTAATTAAGCTTAATAGATAGCTTTAGAATAGTTTGTTGTTTTGTTATGCACAGAATAATTATTCAAGATTTGATTTTTTTCATGCTTTTCAATTCACTAATTTTTTTTACTTGTAAATGTGTGTTTTTGTGACTAGATTTAAATGGTTATCATGAATTTAGTTTTGCGCTTCACAAAATGTAATCAATTCTCTCTTTTCTTCACAGAAAAAAATTTATTTAGTTATTTTGAGTTTAAATTAGTTTTAATATGTAAATTATTTTTAGCTGAGAAATTTATTTATTGTACTTCATATTTTTCATTACTTATTATCTTTTCCATTTTTTAAAGAATCTTTTCACTTATCATTTTTTAACGCTTAAATATAAGGTATTAACTCAAAGTTCATTATATGCAAAAACTTCCTGTACATTTTCGTTTTGTGTATAAAGAATTAAGATTCAGTTATACTAACTAACCTGTTCACTGTTTGTATTTTTAAATTCATTTCTTTGTCCTTATTGCAATTATTGCTTTCATATTACAAAAATTTAAATGTTGAAAATGTCAGCTTTAATTGTCTTATTACTATTAATAAAAGACGGCGAACCAGCTGGTCGCCGTAGGCGGCTAGTTGAAAATAAAAATACTATCTTGCGTTAATTCCAGCATTGAAAGTTTATTAAATGGTATATTTATTTTATTTTATTTGCTGCACTAGGATTATTTACTTCTAGGATTTGAAATTTTATGGACTTCCTGTACTAAATTGAGGAATTTATCTTCAAATCATTGTGATATGTTTTCTGAACAAACTTAATTATTATTAACTTCGAACCGCACAAAAGACGATGTTGCATCTAATGGCTAAGCAGAAACTTCGGCACTAGGTAAAACTCCAGGGCATTTTAAACTGTCACATATTTGATAAAATATTTTTTATAGTTATTATATCAATATCTGTTTAAATTCTTCTTGTTTAATATTTAAAATTAAAAATTGTTAAAACATATAAGATTGTAATTTTTTCAATAGTTCTACGTGTACACTAGGGTGGCCCTTATTTTTTGAAGTTCTAATTTCAAATCGCACACCCTCCATTTTTGTTCCTTTTGTTCTTAGAAACAATTAGAGGCCTCATTTGTTCAAATAAAAGGTCGGGAACACGTGCCGCATCGCGGTAGAAGATGGAAGTACGTGCGTGCAAGCAGCGACTTGTTCGTTCATGTCTCGAGCCTTCCTACGCCAGCATCTCGTTCTCAGTCTACTTTAGTCGCTGTTTGGATCAACTATTAGTGCAATTATGTCTTCGAATTTGAGAAGTGGTGATCGAAATATTTATTTAATTGGTAGTGAACGTCACCAAATTACCGGATGCAAACTTCCATCTAATCGGCAAGTACTATCGGTGCTATTTTATAATTTACATGAAGTTAAATTATCCATAAGGGAAAGTGCCAACTTGGTAGTGCGCGAATGTCTCATTTTCTGGGAGAAAGCAAGGATTCCTACAAGAGCGATACCTCACTGTGTAGAAAAGTTCATGAAGATGTACAATTATTGGCGCAATCTTCAAAAAAGTGCCTGCCGTAGGTCAGAAACGCAAGAAGAAAATGAACGTAACTTTATATCAGATTTAAATAATTTATTTGATATTGCTCACGCTAATGCCTTGGAAATCATAAAAATTGAAGAAGACAGAAAATTTTTATAGAGTCAAAGAGAACCAGGTCGGAAAGGATGTCTAATGGGAATCGATATGAAGCTAGCAAAGCGTGAAGAAAGGGTATTATTGAGAGTCATAGAACAAGAAAACAGACGGTCTAAGGCTCATCATAGTTCGGAGATCGATGACAATTTCATGGATTCATCTGAAGAATCGTCAAGTACCGAAGATATTTCTGATCAACCTTGGCCTTCATCAAACATTGCCCAGTCGTCTCTTGAGGAAAACATAAATGCGCAGATAGAATTAAGAATGGGAATTGTACGTAGGAGGAAATGTTTCTTAACTCCAAAAATAATGGCTGTACTCGATCGATTCCACATTAGTTAGAGAAGTGCTGTTTTTATTCTAGAAGCCGTAGCTGAATATTTAGGACACAATATGGATGGATTGGCAATTAATCGAAATACGATCCAAAGATATCGGGAAGATTTTCGTAAGACGAAAGCTACTAGGATTAAAGAATTATTTAAAGAAAATGAACCTAGTTTCGTATGCGTTCAATGGGATAGTAAATTGCTACCTGCTTTAAATGTGAGAGATTTAAAAAGTGAAAGACTGCCTATTATTGTTACATATAAAGATGAAGAAAAATTGCTGGTAGTGCCAAAATTAGAAAATTCTTCAGGGAAGGAGCAAGATATGGCTGTCTGGAATGATTTGAAAGATTGGGGATTGAAAGATAAAGCTCAAATTCTCTGTTCTGACACAACTAGTTCGAACACGGGTCGTATCAACGGTGCTATTACATTTCTAGAGCTGTATGCAGATCGAGAGATGACATATTTTCCATGTAGGTATCACATATATGAATTAGTGCTACGAAGTGTTTTTGAGTGTGAGTTAAACGAAGTGACTTCTAGTCCAGTTGTAGCTTTCTTTAAAAAAATCAGAGCAAAATGGAATAATTTGGAAAAAGAAAATTATATGGACGGATATAAATACTTGAACGCAATATGTAGTGAGAGCGAAATACTGAGTAATGTGAATTATCTTTCTAATGCGCTAAAAAATAAAAATTTGAAGAACGATTATCAAGAGCTCGTTGAATTAGGCATAGTCTTTATTGGAAGGAACTCAGACTCGACTATCAAAATCAGACCACCAGGGGCTTTACATCATGCTAGATGGATGGCAAAGGCCATTTACTCCTTTAAAATATTTTTATTCAGGCAGCTATTGTCTTTAAAAATGTCTGAGGTGAATGGTCTGAAGAACATTTGTTTGTTTCTTGTGACAGTGTATGTTAAATCATGGTTAGAGAGTTCATCTGCAATTGGTGCTCCACTTAATGATTTAATGTTTTTAAAAAAGTTAAAGAAATATGAAAACATAAATCAGGGCATTTCATCAATTGCTTTGAAGAAGTTTTGTAATCATCTGTGGTGCTTAAATGAAGAGTCAAGCATTTTAGCGATTTTTGATAAGAATGTTAATATTGCATCCAAAAAGCGCATCATAGAGAACTTGAAACGGAAAAATCTCCATACTGAAAGGAAATGTATTGTTCAGCATTATGGAGTTCCCTTTCTTCTAGGCAAGATTTTAATTTTAACACTATATATTTTATTTCCTAAGAATAATTTTTATTAGACATTATTCTTTGATTTTATTATGATAGTGAATTTTTTTTCATTTATCAAATTTTTAACAAGATTTTATAATTTATATTTACATATTAAGTTGTTCAGAATTCAGATATGATATCGTACAATTAGTTATTGGTTTTATTTTTTTTTAGAAAAAGCAATAGAAGACTTCATTTCTCATAAAAGTTTAATTTTGTTAAAGAAATTGAATATCGACATTAGCTTTCTGAATATCAGTCCAGATCTTTGGGATAGGGACGATTCTTATTTAAAGTCCCAAGAAATATTCCAAAATCTTAGAGTTGTTAATGATACAACCGAAAGAGGGGTGAAATTGATGCAAGATTTTAATGGATTACTAACTGTAGATGAAGAGCAAAAGCAATTTTTTCTTCAGTGTGTCGAAGAACACAGGAAGCAGTATCCGGACTACAAGAAGGCTATTCTGAAACGAAAATTTGACTAAATATATTATTAAAAAATGTTAAATGATTAAAATTGTATTGTTAACTGTATTAAATGCGTATTATTAAAATTCTTAACAAAATCAAGACATTCTTAATATGAATAATAAATGTACATTTCAAAAATTATTTAATTTTTCGTTTTCACTCCTATATTTTTATATAATCAAGCACGATGCGGCACAGGTTAATCTTTATATATTGAAGAAATATTTGGAATACTTTCATATTATGGTAAAAGGAAAAAAATTAAGGGGTGTGCTCTTAAAAATTGTTAAGTAAATTTTTCGCCATTATAATAAGGGCCACCCTAGTGTACACACCATACCGACAATGAGCCGTCCAGGCTACGATTTCGAGGGTATACAGTGGCGATAAAGATAAAGCATCACCGTAATGTTAATTCAGTGCTGTGTTTCTCTCTGTGGTTGTTGTAACGTAATAAACGTGCCTTGAAAAAATTTCTTTCAACAAACATTCTTATGTTGTAGTCAATTTTAGTTGTTATTATTCAAAAAAATTGAGAGCAAAATTTTTTAACAGTGCTTGAAAATTACTTTTAATTCCTTTATTCATAAAATGTCTGCTATGAAGTTCTTATCTCAAGAAACTGAGAATTGTGAAAAAGAATTTCGGAAGGTAGACAAAAGTTATTACCTCTGGTTTCAAGTTGTCGATGCATTTAATAAGTTTTTGTCTGCTTGTTCCACCTGAAACAATAAAGTTTGTTAGCTTTTAACTAATCATATTTTTCAATGTGGTAATTCCAGTATAGCTTTCGTGATTTTTTAAATCATTTGCTTAAAAAAGGTTTAAAAATATATAAATTTTGAAAGGTGTATCAATGAATCCATGTATTGAAAAGTTAATTCGTTTTTACAATTATATGAAAAACAATACATTTTTAGTGTATGTGAAACTGACAAAAATTGTCACAACTTAATGTTTAGTGAAGTTTTCATCTAACCTGCACTATCTGATCAAGAGTAACAGGATACTTTCGGATTTTCACATTTTTTAGAATTTCTCCTGAAAGGCTAAAGTGACTGTCCTTGAACTGCGACCATGTAAATAATAGACTCTAACTCACATTTTACAGTGAAATTCGGTCCTGAGGGCAATTAGGGGGGGCCACCAAAAAGGGATAAAGGCAAAAAATTTCGACTCATCCCGTTCCAAAGAAAGCTGATAACGACATGAAATTTTCATCAATGGTTATGTTTGATGTGCATAATATTTACATGCATTTTCTTAAACACAGCACAAATATTCGGGAAGATATAAAGGTTTTCTTAAAAACTTCCAAATTGTTCAACATGTTCTTTGCTTATATCATGCAAAGTTTTCCATTAAATTGTACGAAACTTACAGAATTCATGCCAATACTCTAGCGAAGTATTGTACTAAAATTCGGAGTAAATACTGTGAATATTAGAGGAAATATGAGTATTTGTAGTAAATAATTTTTTAATGCGCATGAGCGAGACATGGCATAATTTTTCTTTCATTACTTCAAAGTCAGATATATAGGGCAACTATTTAAAAATTCCAGTTAAATACCATTAAGATCTAGAACGATATCAGCATTGCAGTGAGCGGAATTTTTGCTTCCCTCTAAGAGAAACAAAACGATGAGTGGTTTTCCACAAACGGATATCTTTAAACATAAATTTTCGAATAATTTTATGGAATTTAATAAAGATTGAACATGCTGCATACCTAGGATACCAAGGCATACTTATAAATAAAATTCATAATGTAAATTGCAGTTTGACGGTTACTATTCGAAGATTCAAGTTTAAAAAGTATACATTTGAGGAAAACTCCTCATCGTTTTGTTTCTCTTAGAGTGAAGCAAAAATTATTCTGCTCACTGTTTTATCTTTCTAACTCTTAATGAAGGAAGGAGAAAATAATTTAATGGGGTCTGGACGGAAAAGAATAGTTTCACTTTGGAAAAGGTGGATCTTCCTTCTTGACGTTGAATTGTTGGCTACCCTACCGAACCAGATTGGTTGATGTTGTTGGCTGGGTGGGGTCATATGGTAGGAGGTTGTGAGGAGACATTCTGTGGCATAATGGATTGGTGGGCCAATTCCACCCACAAGAACAGAATGAGGTTTCGGAAAAGTTGAATCTGTGGAGATACGATGGTGGGAAAAGCCTATGTCCCGAGAAAAAGAAAACTTCGTTGTAAATTCTAAGTCCAGTGTTGAGGTTGCTTCCGTCTTCCAGGGAAATTTGAGTGGAACTTAGATGTTCCGGTAGCTTTTTCTTCAATTTCATTGGGATTGATATCAATGATGTTTGTAGAAATATGAAATCTAAGTCTGTAGAATACTGTGCCACGAGATTCTCGTTCTAATCATATATGAAGAGGAGGAATACCAGAATGACCCAGAATGAAGAGCTGCCGTTAAGCTTGTCTTGCAGGCACCTGAGATTTCCAGAGGAACGGGCGTTGAATTTTTGGGAGTTTTCTTGTGATGCGGGATAGTTGGTTCTAAACACCAGGTGACAGCCCCATCCGCCAGTACTCGTTCTATTAATCTTTTATAAAGGGTTCTTCGATGTTTTCAGGGAATTACCCAGAATTTCCCAGCTATTTTTAGGACGTTTTGATAAGGTTGCGTTACTTTGATGGATTGTGCTTTATTGCGGATGTTCCAATTCATATTTTCATCAATATAAACTCCGTTATATTTGATAGTATGGTTTTTTAATTCTTTCGCCTTGCCAGCGAATGATGGGTCCCCTAACTAGCTTGCTGTAGAAGAGACATTTGGTTTTATAAACTTATATTTCTAGTTGATGTTTGCTTGCCCAGGTAGAGAATTTAGCTATGGATTGATTAATTTGTGACTCAAGTTGAACTTTAGTTGAGACATTTTTACAGTTTTATTGAAGTGTTTCATTAGCTACCTAATTACAGAGGGCCGGTCCACTGCAAGAACCTTCGTGGCATCCCTGTTTTTGGTTCCTGATCGCTGGCCCTTCATTGGTGACCGAGGATGACCGCCCTGCTCTGGAGAAGATTTTTAAAGACATTACCTATTCTTGTTGCGCATTCACTGTTGTTAAAGTAAGATACCATTGCGTTGTGCTGAATATCGATATGAAGCAAAGTACGTGTTCAACACTTGCCTGCCCCTTGTGGATGGAATCCAAAAGTTTTGTGATGGATATTTCTTTTGATTTCCCCTCACGGAATCCATACTGAAGGTTGCTAAGTCTATTGTTCTTATCGAGGTGAAAATTGAAACGTTGGGTGAGGAGTTGAAACAATTATCTGGAGCAGAGGGATGTGCAAGTATGAAGATGCTTCTGCTTTTGATTTACTGGGTTTATGAAAGAGAATGGTATTTCTAACCTTAAGCGATCGGGAAATTTAGTTAATTTAAGGCAAATGTTAAAACGTTTCGGGAGAGGAAGAGAAATTTCTTGAAAATTTTCTGTATGATGATGTTGCAGATGCTATTTGGTCCTGGTGCTTTTCCTTCGAAGACATGATGGATGACAATCGTGACTTCTCCTTTGGTGAATGGGCAGTAGTATGGGGTGTTGTATGGGATGAACTATTGTCGGGATGGGGGAAGATTTTCTCCAATATGTCTTGAGCTATTTTGAGGTGACTTCATGAAGAATCATGATTATTTAAGGTTATTAATTCGGAATGCAGCTTTGTAATGAGTGTCGTATGGGTTCGATGCTTTTGTGCAAAAATATTTCCAGCCGGAATTCTATGCATTTTTGAATTTCCTCATATACTTTTCAGTTTTTCCTTATGGTATTAGAATCGGTCATTTCTCTGATCTTGGGGTGCCCTATTTGCACCTCTTTTCACCGCCTTTAGTCGGATTTTTTAGTTCTAGGTATTGTGTCTACCAGTTAGGTGTTGGAGAAAGATTTTGATTCTTAGTGTGATAGGATATGTTACAAGCTTTAACAACCCTATTTTGGAGGAGGTTTGTTGCTTCGTTGATGTCCTTTTTATTCTGGAAATTTATGACCGCTTACATAATTAAATTCACATATGGTTTAAGGTTTTTGTGGAATATGTTGTGTTTACAATGAAGAGTTTTGTACCTATTAAAAGTGCAATTTTTCAAAATGAGTCTATCGTGATTTCGACGTACTGAAGGTCTCTGAGAGACGGATCTTAAGTTTCTTCCCATTTGGCAATCTAACGAATCATTTGATGTATGCAGAGGGAGAGGTCTGGTCAGCTTTTGGAGGTGTTGAGGGTAAAGATTGGAGGTGCATGCGAAAATATATTTTCCCTTTGAAGAGATGTAATAATTTCTTTGATTTCCAGCAGTGTTTGTTGTAAATTTGAGTATGGAGAGGAGTAAGCCGAAATTAACGTAGACGGATGCTGTCCTGATTGAATTTTGACAGCAACCGTGTTCGGATAGCAGGAAACAAAGGCTGCATGATGTTTTCTGCTGGGAATGATGAGTGCTATTTTGTTTGAAATCGAATTGAGGATGTTCCAAAATTGAGAGGCTATTGTAGATGTATGATTCTTGTATTTGGAGCAGATCTGCTTGAAGTTTAACTGTTGTGGGTTGAATAGTGTTGTTTGCAGATTTAGCTCTTCCCAGGTTGATTTGGAGGACTTTAAAGGTTTTGAGGCTAGGAGTGGAGACTGACGGGGCTTGTGTAGCTACAATCATTAGCAATCCCAGTCTTCTTATAGGCTTTTGTTTCTTGCTTGTAACATGGTCAGCTGATATCTGTTGACCAAAGCATGATGTTATTTTATCTCGCTTTTCCTGTCATTCTCTTCACAATTAATGCAGATTTGGTATTTGTTTCTGCAATTTGAGGTGCTGTGGCGGTCTGCACAAATCCCGCAATTTGAAACCTTGTATTTGCAATTTTAGCTCGTATGACCGAACGCCTGGCACAACTGACTTGGAAGAATACCTTTTCACATGGAAGAATTCTTTAATCTGGAACATGTTCCAGTTTACTGCTATCTCCTTGAATCTCTTTAACTGGCTTGCTAGGTGCCTCCATAACCCAGAGGCACTTTTCTGTCTTCCTGCCTCTCAATTTGAGTCGAAAATTGAGGTTTTCTTCGTTTTCTGTGTATGTTCTAATGACCTCCTGTACCTCCTGGTATGTTGTGGTATTTGGGATTTCATATATAATAATGCTCGGATGGCGAACTAAAATACCAGATTAAATTCTAATTTATTTAGCATATTTAGAACCTTCAAACTGGCGAAAGCAGTATCCTAAAAGTCAAATCTATATATGGAGACGGCATATAAATTAAGAAACATTTTTCCATTATTAATTTTAAACATTTCATATACTCCAGTGGAATTCAATACCCTAATTGTTTAAAAAAGCTAATGCTACATTAATACAAGTTGATGCTTTTATGCAATTGTGATTATTTTTGAATTTTCCCTTAATATCTTTAAATAACATACAATAATATAGATTTAATACACATCTGAATTTCACAATAGCAAAATAAGTCATAAAATAAATTTTAAATACATCTTTAAAATTCTTAGTTGCTGTATAAAATTAAGCTCTTAATTAATTTTATTAAAGAAATTCCGTTCAATCGAATTTTTAGTATTTATTTCAATAACAAATGAAAAAGTGAATAAGGGTAATTTGAATTGGCACATGACAAACAAATTAAAATATCCAGGCAGGCAATGCAATTTGTGCAAATTTAAGAAATTATAAAAAATTATAAATTTCTCTCGTTTTCATGATTAAAATATGGTTTAACAATTATAACTTTTATTAATTGTGCCAGGTAATAAAAATAAAAATTAAACAATAAAATGCAAAAGAATTTTATTTTTAATAATAACTAAGCATAATGATTGGCATAAAATATATTATAGAATGAATTGTAAACAGTTCTGCGATCTGCTTTAGTGTTTGACAATAAATGATAACAATAATTTTTCCACTACTTTATTCCTGCAGTTTCTTCAAAATTCCGTTCTAGTTAACTAGAAATTGCGTTCCGTTAAACTATATATATAAATTACAAAGAGATTTTAATTTTAATGCTAACTAAGAATAATAACTTAATATTAAAAATATTATGGAATAAATTGCAAACAATTCTGCGATCTGCTTTCGTTTTTCTCAATAAGTAATGACAATAATTTTTCCATCACTTCATTCAAACAGTTTTCTCAAAATTCCATAGTCTTACCTGAAAGGCAGTCAGCATAATTAGAGCATTTCCAATACTTTTCCACGTCTTCTGATCCACTTGGCAAAGCCTGAACAATAGCAAACAAGCCTAAGAAGCACGAAAACGCTGCGATCAATTTGCTTTCCATGTTGTATTGATTTACGCCGATGGACCCAACACTTTTGATACCATTTTTATACTGCGTATCATTCGGAATAAAATTTTTATGCTCCATAAAGTTTTGTAGTAAAATAATTTCGATTATTACTGAGCAAGATATAAAAAAGGCCTAATGTTTTAAGTATGACATTTCTATCACTGTTTATTTAGTTAAAAACACACATTCATGAAATCAATTCTCTTTAATGTAAGTTCAAACTTCTACTACAGGGTGTCCAGAAAAGGACTCCCTGATTTCAAAATTAAATATCTCGAAAACAAAGATCGATAGAGGAATGCAGTAAACGGTATGTTTATTGTGAAAGCTGTAAGAATTTTATACAGCAGTTTGAAATAATAGTTACAAAAGCTGCTAACAGATGGCGCTGTACGCTGTACAGCTCATACCAGCATACATAAATGAAATAATCGTATGAAAACATTCTTTGCAAAAAATCACATCACAATGTTTTCAAAATGTTCACCATTGGCACAACAGAGGTGGCGCAAACGAAGAATGAAATTTGCCATCACATTTCGTACTGTCTCAACAGAAATGGATTCACATGCCACACAGATCGCCGATTCAAGCTCGTCCAGCTTGGCGGGATGCTTCGGGTAGACAATGTCTTTCAATGTGCCCCACAAAAAATAGTCACAGGGAGTCAAATCCGGCGAATATGGAGGCCAATCCATGCCTGCACCAGTAAATTTGGGATATTCCAAAGCAATGACTCGATTCCCGAAGTATTCATCAAGAAAGCGAAACACTTGTTCGGTACGATGTGGTCGGGCTCCATCTTGCATAAACCATTCAGTACGTGGTCGATCCTCTAACACTTGCTGTGTGGCGACAAATTGTTCCAAAATTGCAACGTAACGTTCACTAGTGACCGTTTCTCGAATGAAAAAGGGCCAATAATGCCTCTGCTGCATACTGCAGCCCACACAGTAACTTTAGGAGAATACAGGGGTTTCGCTTCACACCAATATGGATTTTCGGAACCCCAAAATCGCCAGTTCTGTTTATTCATGATTCCATTCAGGTGGAAGTGTGCTTCATCTGTAAACCAGATGCAGCCAGCATCAAATCCTTCACTATCAATCATTGTGAGCATCTGATTAGCAAAGTCAACCCTTTGTTGCACAGCTCGTACGGGTATGGCCTGGTGAGTTTGAATTTTGAATGAAAACATGTGTAGGCTCTTTCTCAGTATTTTCTGCGTGCTGGAACGCTTCAAACGAGTCTCAGATGCAATTCTACGGACGAATGACATTGGATTTTGCTGAATAATTCCAGAAACTGTGGCGACATTTTCAGGCGTAACTGCAGTTTGCTGGCGGCCAACATTCCTCACTAGATCATCAGTTACTCTGCCTGTTCGTTGAAATTTGGCGAAGAGCATACGAATGGTTTTCGCATCGGGTCCTTTTGGAACATTAAATCGTGCTTGAAAACTGCGCCTTGTTGCCGTAGGACTCTCTTTTAACCTGTGGTACTCTAGCACCAGAAAAACGCGTTGTTCAATGGAGTACATGGTTTTAATCTCTTCCTTCGGTACGCTAACCTCCTTTCACGCTTCAATAGTGGAACTGATCGCTCTGGACTTCCGATCACTATTTATACTAGGCATTACGTATGGCGATTACAGCGCCATCTATTTGCAGCTTTTGTAACTATTATTTCAAACTGCTGTATAAAATTCTTACATCTTTCACAATAAACATACCGTTTACTGCATTCCTCTATCGATCTTTGTTTTCGAGATATTTAATTTTGAAATCAGGGAGTCCTTTTCTGGACACCCTGTATCTTCCAAAAAATAACGTAATGGGAAAATCATTTTTTTATCTATAATAGAAGGCAGAAAATACATGCGTTTGTCTGTCTATTGGTCACAAGAACGTCTATTAAACGGTGAACATTATCGAGATGAAATTTGTACATGCCATTATGATGTACATTTTTAGGTCAACTGTGATATTTTTAACTTTTAGAATTCATTAATTCTTAAAGTATTTATTAAATAACGAAAACTAAGCTAATTTTAGAGGTTTGTCGCCAATAACTTCTGAAATATTAATCGCACAAAAGTTATTTTTACACCGTCGTAAAGAGAATAAAAATTCTTTTAATGACACCAATTTAATTTTTCGTACAATTCCCAACACAAATGAAATAGTGTAATTGATGGCTACAAAATCATACAATACAAATTTTCTACCATTTACACCTCACAATACATTTAATCAATCTTATGACGGCGAACTGACATCTACAAATTCCTCTCAAATCCTGAGCCGGCTGTAATTACTTTAGATGATTACTTGAATTTGGTTGTTAATTTTCTCGTCTCCCATGATTCAAATTTCTTCGACCATTGTGCCGCCCATCAAAACGTTTCTAAGCTACCCTCTTTCTGAATTCTCTAGCATAAGGTCCTAATTTCTCACAATAATAACATTTAATTATATAGCGAACTGTTAACATTTAAATATTTATACCTTTTTTCCTATTGTTTTTGTACCTACCCATTTTTTCACTTATCCTCTCACGTTGCTTGGTATAAACTCCAAAGATCTGGCATAACTTTTACTGCTTGACTTCAAAATATGAACCATATTACACGAACTTTGACAATCATTTATCATCGCATTTATATTAAGAATAAGTAAGTTTTGGGCTTTCTCTATTCTTTCAGCTAAATCCACAAGTTCTTGAAACTCGGTGATGCAAAAATTTGACTATGATCAATCTGTTTGATATATCATCTTTTAAACTGCCTGTACTCAAAATTTTGACAATCTAATAACGCATCATGAAACATTCGAACTCTCTCTTCTAGTTTGAGTTTTGTGATTGAACTAAATTGTGAATCCGTCCACTTATCCGCATAGCTGTTTCTTCTAAAGTTTTAAAGAAGCCAACGATATTGTCCCCATTCAAATTTAGAATGGTTGATAACAATGATGGAATCCTCAAAATTTTATCTTCCTTTTCAGTCATCTTAAACTAATTTCGCTCCACTGTCTCTCCTCAATAAAATAAAAAATATCAAACAAATAAGAGAATAAAATTCTCTTTTTGTCTACATATCCACAATATTACTTAAGTTCTAAATGTTCTAAAGGTTAATGAAACACATTAAATCATAACACAATACTGAATATTCATATCAAAGTCCATCTGTGACATTCAACGTCACCATCCAACTTGTATTACAAATAGAAGATTTTGGCAAGGCACGGTACAAAATTTCTTACAAATGATGTGTTGTAATAATTAATCTAGTCTTAATTTTATTCCTCTTTAAACTAAATGTGATATTATAGTGGTAAAAGTATATTAATTAATAAAAAAGGAAGTAAATTCAATAAACCTAAGGGAATTTCGAAGACCGAACTCATAAGCAAGGAGAATGTAAAGACACACAGAGTGATATCACACAAATGAACTCAAAGGCAAGAACATACTAAATAATACATTACTTAAAATCAAATTTTGTAGCTAAGCATCCTTTGAAAAGTGAACTGTAAGCAAACAAAATTGATTTAGTCGAATACAACAAATTTTGGTGATTTATTAAGTTTGATGCTCCCGACAGGAGACATCCGACCAACACGAAAAAACGGCTGCCGCCAATCTGACAAAACAAATATTTTTACAGAATAACTGCCAAACTAGCGTTGGTTTTGCAGTTAAACACAAATCTTTGCAATACAGGCGCCAACATACCGCCCGACTTTGAAATATTATTATTTCAAGCAAATTAATTATTAAAAATTAATTAATAATTACAATAGTTGTTAAAAATTATACAAGGAAGCAATTCAAAAATTAAAATAATGTAACTAATAATATTTTCAATACAAATATGAGAAATTCACTTAAAACAGAGTAAGAAAACAATTCAGTTAATATATAGAATTTTAGTTAGTATTTACAGGTAATAAACATACATTTGAAGTACCACGTTTAAAAACAACACCAGTTGTTTTGACTAATACAACTCCTACTTTACCATTTTTCCTGGTATTACATCAGGAATTCTACCCATTGCGCAAGAACAAATTGGTAGATTATGGTTCTTTAAAAGAACAAGACTACCTTTTTCTATATTATTTTTCTGAAATTTCCATTTCCCTCGCTGTTGGAGATTATTTAAATAATCTCTGGACCATTTTTGCCAAATAATTTGGTTAAATTTTTGAACTTTTTGCCAACAAGAAAGTCTATTATTGGAAACATTAACTAATTGAAGTTCAGTAATAGAACTAATTGGTAGACCTATTAAGAAATGACCTGGTGTTTAAGTCGTTTGCATCGGAAGATAATGGAATGAGTAGCCTACTATTAAGAACACCTTCAACATAATTTCATAAATTATTTTCAGAAGATTCATAAAATTTTGGATCATTCTGAATCTTGTTCAGATTATTCCATAATGTAAAAAAAATCTGATTTCATATTTCTTTGATTGAAGCAATCATGATAAATTAAGCTATTTTAAAATACCTGAAATATTGCATTTTGAAGTCTCTGAGAACCGTTTGACTCCATGATTTTAAGAAAAACGCTTGAATTATGAAATACAAAGCTTAAATTGAAAAAACCTTTGTCCATTTTCATTATTAAATAACATAATCAAATATAACTGGAGAAACTAAAATAATTTAATTATTGTAATCTAATCTCTAATTAATGACGCATGTATAAAATAATGTAAATTGTCAGGTGAGAAATCCATTTCTAAAGTATCCCATCACTTATATGATTAAATTAAAATATATGATAGTTGTGTATTTCTGTGTTTCATTTACATTGAAAGAAGATGTTTATGGCATTTCGTTTTGTTATTTGCCTTAATTTTTTTATTTTTAATTATTTACATTAAATGCTGAAATCATAATTATTAAACAATGCTTCATATATAATTCACAAATTAAAATCAAAGATCCATTCTTACAATATTCCATTTACTGGCACATTTTTGGAGAATGTTTTAGATAGAAATGACTTAATTTATTGTCAGAAACTGAAACGTAAATCAAGATATATTTACCGTAAATTAAAGGTTGGATAATGTTTCAACAGGCCAGTGAAGAAAACTCTTTGATTTTAACTACAGTGACCTCTCACTTATATGCGCTCTTTTTTTATGCGGGTGTTTTTCGCGGTCCCGGCCGCATATTCCCATTCCCTACTTGATTTACAGTATAGAGGAAAATCGAGCAATTTCATTGGTTCACTCCTACGAGACATCAGAGGGGCTGTATCTTAGCACATTGAAACCGTACTAAGCAATAATAAACATCAAAATGCAAGTATCGATTGATTCGGCTTTTTAACTAAGTCACATAAGATGAATTATTTCGATTTAATCTTCTGTTTTTTATATTATTTTAACACAAACTCAAATCTGACATATACATTTTTCCTTACCCTATTCCGACGAGAGTTGAAGATCAATTTTAACCTCCTAAGTTTAGTTGTATCGTAACATATATTTTAATTCGGTATGTAGTTTGTTCCCTACCGCATTTCGAGAATATTTGGAATTCGATTTTGAACTTCTATTGTATTTAAACTTGTATCCCAGTCTGACATATAAATATATTTGTTTGTCGTCTAAGTTATTTCTAATTGTAATTTTCTGTTTAATAATGTTTTGGATTATTGAGAATGTTCCTGTTTCCTGCACTTAAACGAAGAAACCATTTACTGTACAATAAATTTACCGAAAATTTTAATGAAGGAATTTTAACAAATGAAATTGTTTTATAATAAAATATGCAATAAGCAAAAATAAAATATTTTTGTGGTAGCAAGTTGTTCATTGCCTTTTTGTTAAGATAAATTAGTAATACAGCTGTTGCGTTTCATTGTGTGCTGAAATTTGTATTTTCGCTTTGAAGAAAATGAATTGATAGTTGGAGGATTTAAGTCACTAATAATTTCACTTTCTTCAAACACATTTTTAATGCCTGGCGAAATATATAATATCATAAATCCTTGTGCTTTAATGTCTCATTCTTTTTTATGCTATTTTTACTGTCCTGCATCCATTTAGGGATATAACTAGTCACCACTCTTGGAATGCAATCAATTTAATCCTATACAGCTTGTTTATTATTATTATTTTTAGTTGTGATGGTCTCAAAGTTATATAAATAAATATGTTCGAATACAAGGAATAGAGAAACTAAAAATCAGTTACATTTCTTTATCACTAAACTTTCCTTCGTAAAGAAAAGAAAATACAAATAAAAATTCATAAAATTAAATCCAAAAATTAATTGGAAAATGGTAGTAAATCAAATATAAGCCACTACACAGTGTAATGTTGAAATTAAGCCTTAATTCCTTTTCTCACCACTATGAATCTTTACACATTATCAATATTCAGATTATAAAGATGCATTTCCATCATTTAACTGCTTTTATCGAATTCTTTAATTATCACTGAAATAATTAAATAGTATTATTACTTCAGAACTAAAAATAATAAATTGAAGATGCAAGCAACAAAAAATAAGGGGGAGGGGAATTCAACAAAATTCTAAGGAAAAAACCTACAGTTTACGCTGAACTTTTAATATCTGCAAGAAGTATCAGTATCCAAGGATTTATTTGCTTATAATTATTCTCATTTTTAATTGTCATTATTCTAAAAGTTATATTAATATCCCAGCTGCAGAATAACAAGAATATTTAACTCTTGATTTGAATTTCTACACAATTAATACTTCACTTTTTATTAAAATATTTATGACAGCCCCAACCCCTTTTTAAATGCTTAGTTTGAATGCTTGAAATGCCTAGTTGGCAAGTACAAATAATCACACTAAAAAATATCCTACTGCCGTTCCCAGACATAAAATTCAATATTATGAAAGGTTTTACTAAAATAAAGTACTGATGTAATTTAATATAAATAACCTTTTATTTAATGAATTTCAGTTTAATGATGCAAAATATTATATTTCTGTACACAAACTCAATTAGGAATTAGAAATATTTCTGTCAACCAAGTTGATATTAGTTGAACAGTAATATTAAATCAAAGAAAAAAATGTTTGCTTTCATTATTTTTTATTCAACAAATATGGTTTTTGCTACAGATTTTCACAATCTTCAAGATTTAAAAGTAACATTACAGTACTTTTATGACAAATCAAGTTTTCACATAATATTTCCTTATTTAAAGAAAATATTTATTTACTGTACTTTTAAAGCAAAAATATAAATAATGTTACACAATAATAATAATTATCACAGTTTTTAATAATTTCTAATATGCGAAGGAAAAATTTCCTGAATATAAACATGAAAATTTACTTCAGTTTTTAAATCCATCTTTATCGCGAGTCATAAAGAAGAAAAGTCACTAGAATAAACAAAACCGAAAGTTCGCCGTTCAGCAATGGCGAAGTCCAAGAAACGCTAATATCAAACTAAGCCAAATTCGAAGTTCAAGTTTAATGACGTTACTCCTTCTCCGCGGAGTGAACCAATGAAATTGCTCAATTTTGCTCGAAATCAAGTAGGGTATGGGAATATGCGTCCCGGCCAGGGATATAGGGAAACAATGATAAGTCTTATTAATTTATGCGCCGCACTAAAAAGGCACCTCTCACTTATGCGCATCGCAAAAATTTTCTTAGTTCAAAAAGTTTTTTTCATCAAAACAAGAAAAGCAGAACAAAAACCCATTTTTGTTCTGCTTCTAGAAATGCGTTCCCTCGCCCTTCCTCTATTTTTCAGATTACAGGAACACATTCCTCTACCTTATACACAGGTTTCAAGTGGGGGTTCTTGTGATTGACGTCAGTAAAAGTCGCATTTACATAACAGCCAATTAGAGAGGTTAGTTCAGTACGTTCCACGTGGAATTGATCGCAAACGAAAGAACCATCTTTGGAGTTTTGGTTAGATGGTTACGTTTTAAAATGGCGAAAAGAACGAAATCGTCGTTTACATTTAAAACGGATGCTATTAAAAAATCTGAAGAAAATCCTTGCACCTCGAAAAATGCTTTATCGGAGCATTTTAATGTCCCAGAATCGACATTGAGAGGGATTTTAAAAAAATCGTTAGGCGATAATAGTAGCTCATCGAGAATGTGGAATTCAGTCGAAGAAAAGAAGCAGAATTCAAAGCGGATATTGAGAATGTTTTGGTGCTATGGTTTAAAGAAGCTCGTGCCTCGAACATTCCTGTTAACCTTGAGCTTCAAAGGGATAAGGCCGTACAGTTGTCAAAGAGTTTTGAAAGGGAAAACTTTTCTGCATCACATGGATTGGCTGAAAAATTCAAAAATAGGCAATTAGGCATGACTTGGCAACTCGTGTCCTTTCTGGGGAAAGTGCGAGTGTCAATGAAGGAACTGTAGAACAATGGAAAGAAGACTTGTCTACTTCAGTAAACGGATACGCGGGCTCGAAACGGAAAAAACATCTAAAATAGTGACGAAACAGGATTTTTTTATAAACTGATGCCCGACCGAACCTTAACATTCAAGGGAGAACCATGCCATGGTGGGAAAAATGTAAAGAAAGACTAACTGTCTTGCTGTGATGCAAAGCAGATGGTTCAGAAAAATATTCGCCATAGGTCATTGGCATATAAAAAGACCTAGCTGCTTTAAGAACGTGAAGAGGCTTCCTTGCGAATACACTAGTAACAAAGCGGCATGGATGACACGGCATTGGATTTTCTTCATCAATTCGACAGAAAAATGGAAAAAAACATAAAGTTTTCTTATTCATGGATCAGTGTCCTGCTCACCCACAAGATCTTCCAACTTGCAACAATACGAAAGTTGTGCCCTTCCCTGACAATTGTACGAGCAAGAGTCAACCTTTGGATCTGAGTGTCATTCGTTGTGTAAAAGTGCACTACAAAAAACTTTAATCTGTCGAATTCAGCTGCGTCAGGCGAACAAAACGTGCAGCGAAAGACGAAATGAAGCAAGTTACCGTCCTTGATGCAATTCATATGTTGTGCTCATCATGGAGAAACATCACTGAGAAGTGTTTTAAAAGCTGCTATAAGAAAACAGGATTTTCGTTCCCATCAGAAAATCAATGTGAGGAGCCAGAAAGTGAAAGTGGAAATTCTGAAAATGTCATAAACGAAGAAGTGGCATACTGTACCTGGTGGTCTCGCTACATGTACTTTCAAGGAATTCGTTGATGGAGATGAAAATTTAATCACAGCCCAATTGCGGGAAATTGGAGACATTGCTGCTGAAATAAATGGTGGTAAAGAAGATGAAGACGAGGTCAACGATGATGAAGAAGATGCCTCAAAAGTTCCCCCAACTCACACAGTAGCGTTTGAAGCATTAGAAACTCTGCGTGACAATTTTCAGTTCAATTCCGGAAGTAAGGGAATTTTTTCACGTCTTGATGAACTTGAAAAGACTGTTTTTGAAAATTCACGAAAACAAAAACAATCCTCGATTGTAAATTATTTTGTGAGAGAGTAATAAGAATAAAATGAAATTTGAGTATGTAAGCATTTCCGTTTTCTTTCTGTTCTTAAAAAATAATTAACGGGAGTTATACACGTATTTGCATTTGAAACTATCTTATTTACATTTTTCAGTAGTATATACATAGTATTAATTAACAATATGTGTACACTGTATTGAAGTTTCACTTACAATCTCCCTTCTGCGGTTTTTCACTTATGCGAGTCTCTGACTTATGCTCGTTTTTTTTGCTGTCCCCAGCGCCCGCGCATAAGTGAGAGATCACTGTATAATCAAATGTGCCGTGCAAAAGTGGTTATCTCAATTTTTTTCCACAAACACGTTTTCTCACAGATTTTAAGTCCCTATGGTTTCTTTTACCACTTGGCAACTCGAAAATGTTTAAAGCGTGGTCCTATCCATGTTCAAAATGACACTGAAAATCGAGGTGTGCTGCAAAATTGACCATCTCCACTAGTGGGTGCAGATTCAAAAACGGCCATCTCCAAATCCGCAAGGTAGAGCAGCGGTAGTTTTGTGGAACCTTGACATACGCAGGCCTACAGCAGATAATGCGAAGAATGAGATAAGTTCGAGTTTGGATTTTTTGAACTATCGCACTTTTGAACAGGATGCAGAGAAATGTTGAAGTTCTTCCTCATCAGATACGTAAGCGTCCTCAGCGTAAAAGAGATCCGTCTGGGTGGAAGCCAGAAGTGGCAAAACAACAACGGTAGGTACTATTTATAGTAATTCATTTATTTATGTATAAAAGTGGATGTGGAAGACAGCTGTAAGATGGGAGGTTATTAAAGATCACTGTAATGCCCCATGTACCTTCAAAAAAGTGAGTTGGAAACCGAAGATCAGCGACATTTGAGCCAAAAAAGAACGCTGTGATCTCTTTCATAAATAGATTCAAATGCATTGAATTTCACTACTGCCGTTATAAGACTCAAGTTAGAAATTGCCACAGCAGTTAACTAAACATAAAAAATATGGCATATTTACAACTCCGGTACCCAAAACGAGTCACTCACAGTTAGTCTCTGGTACTTCAAAAACATATTCAGCAAAACAGAACAAAACACCACTTCATGCCCCTGCGACCATAAGCTTTTGGTTATTTAGACAGTGCGGCGGACATGAAGTGGAAGAGACATCGGAAGACGCTCCTTAAATGTCCAGCAAATAATGGCGAACGCAGAGAGATAGAAAAGGTTACAAAAATACAAATATAAAAATCTGGGATAATATACAAGAAACAAAGGGGAGTTTCATATAAAACCATATACAAACAGAAACTGTAAAAAGGAGAGAAATATGAATATAAAGTGTACAATATCAACAAATAAGAGAGAAAAAAGAAACTAATCAAATAAAGAAGTCCACAAAAACGAACTAAAATGCGAGTGTTAAAGCACAAGTGTGTATACTCTGTTGATTGTTCTTTTCTCCATAAAGTGGAAGTTCTTCTGTGTGGAAGCGGAGAATAGTTCAGGTGGGCTGTCACTTCGACGAAGAGGGCGCAAAAAATTTCCCATGTCGGCTTGAAGGTAATGGAAAAGATTTGAAGTGAAAGATGATCATGGATTTATTCGTAAATGCTCTTGAAAGTCAAAAAGATGGTTTAGCAATCGTTGGATTTATAAGTCGGGAGCCTTTCTTGGAAGCGACGTTGCGGAACCAGATTAACTCATGTTGCTGTGCCGGTGTAGTCATGTGGAATGATGCAGTCAGAATGCACTCTGTCGCATAATGCAAAGGAGTTCTGTTTGTGTTTCCACATGGACAATTTGCTGTCGAGGCAAGGTTAAACCTTTTCAAGTACGAGGGAAATGTGCCGTGTCCTGTAGAAAATAGGATTTCTTCCCTTTTTCAGTAGCATGGTTGAGTCTAGACTCTTGGAATGATGTTAAATGTGGAACTCCCTGTATCTTAATCTTTCCAGTCTGACTGCCAGTCCACCATCATTTTTATTCTTGAAGATTGATTTCAGGAAGGAAGCCTTTGCCAATATTGATTTTGGCTCGTCTAGTGTTGATGTTAGTTCTACATGCTTAGAAATGAATGAGAGGATCAAAGCAATTAAGATTGACAAAGAGAAGCAGACATTTATAATTAAATTCACGCTTTAAAAAACGAGCTGCTGCATTTTGTCTCCTTGAAGACAAAAGATTAAACACCTACTTACCTTACGCTTCGACTGTTGGAGAAACTTTGCCTAGCAGAAACTCATTTGTGCAGTTGACGTATCATAGTATATAGCTGTACCTTTATAACTTCACCATCGTATACACCTCATTGAAAGATCCCTTGACCAACAATAATGAATTCATATACACTTGAAGGGACATAAATTCCCAAAGAATTCCATCATCTTTGTTTCACTGGCTGCAGAATACCGACTTCACAGGTGTTACGTTCCTCAGATGTATGGCTGATGGCTGTGAAGGTCAAAGGAACAACACAGCACTGATGTTTATGCTTCACTGTTGTTGGCTAAGCATGCCCCCATGAACCCTAAGGAGATAAAGTTAAAAATCCGGAGCATTCTTTTACTTCCCCGGAGCCCTACCACCATCGTATCGGCAACAATCCGCCAGGTATTGTTCTCGCTCACGTGTACTCAAATTCCGCGGAAAAATAATCATGCCCTTCACTTTGGAGCTGCTACTAACGCCGGGTCTAAAGGAAGAAATTTTATACCCTTTCCGAGAGTATCGGAAGGTGAAACGATCGACCAATCCAATCAAAAGAGAGCACTCTTTCCGAAAGCAGAAACAAACGAAGTGAATGTCTATTCTTTACTATGTCGAATCGGCCTGTAAAATATACTGCTTTACTGAAAAATACTTGCTTACTTTTGTTTAATTTGGATTGACAAATGAACAAATTACTGCCAGTGGCAAAAACACACACACACACACACAATATCAGTGACTTTTATTACTCAAGTTTGTATCTGAATTATATAAACATTATAATTTAATTTACTTAAATATTTGTTCTTAAACAGATATGTGATTGTTATTTGAACTTATTTTAGGAGAAACAAAACGTAGGTGCTTATTTTTAATATGCTGTCATTTATTATTTGAGATAGGTTCACAGTTATTAAAAAGTATTTCTTTTTACTTCTGTGATAAGTAATTTGATGATAATTCGCTCAAATTAGTGAGGCTTTATATTTAGGAAAATATTTACTTTTAGAGAGAATTTGAAGTCTCTCTCCTCATTATATATATACAGTTATGATTTGTAGCAATGAATGTGTGAATTCACTCTTTGTATGATTGTGCTTTGCTATGCAATAAAATATTCTGTTTTGGCTTTTTAAATGTTTATTTTCAATACTACATCCATAATCATTATATCATTGCTTGTAATAAAGACAAGTGCTCTCCAGAAAGTACTTCATGTATGAAACATCAAAATAACACTTTTCCATATTCTTCCCAGTTATTTTCATGAAATCATTGGTTAAAAAATAATCTGATCAATGAAATATGGTGTAATTAGTAAGTTTTAAGCCTTTAGCTATTTGTACAAACTTAGCTTGTGTTTTGAATGTAAACCAACGTACACACACACACACAGCGATGGGGGTTTAGCGAAGCGCAGGCCTCAATTAATGGTCTCAATCTTCGCTCCTGACAAATGGAAACAATTGCCAAATGATGTTGAAGTCGACATGATTTAATGAATCGGATGATCCGCTCCTGATGATAAGACCTTTGCCATTCGAAGGTAGCAAGACTGTGTGGTGCTCTTGCCTAGTGGGGATGGGGTAGAAGGAGGAATCTGTCCGTCAGCAGTTTAGTCATTCATAAGTGCGTTAAGCACTATGAGGACTTTTTCTTGTCTTGTTCTTGCTTTCCTGCAAAGTCTTGCCGCTTCGAGCAGGGTGGGGAATTCTAGTAGTAGTGTTTTCATCTCTTTCAGGGCTTGGAATGATTCCTTTAGTTCCTTCAAATCATCGGCCACGTCAGTGTTCTTTTCTGTGCTTTTTTCCTCCGTTTTCTTCTTCTTTCTCTTGTCTGTTGCTGCTTGGGCATATGTTTTTCCAGCTTGCCTGGCGGAGGGTTTCTTGATGGTTGGGAGTGCTTTGCAGCCTTTCCAGGCCGCCAGATGGCCTGTCTCTCCACAAATGATGCAGGCACGATCGGTGATTTTTTCCTTGATGCTGCATTCTCTCGTTGAATTCTGACCATTGCACTTAATGCACCTGGGGCGCATATGGCAATTCTTTGCCGAACGATAATAGCCGGAGCAGTTGCAGCAAATGTTTGCTTTTTTCCTTTGTCTGTAAGGTATGACTTTTACTCTGAAGTAACAGATCTGTTTCCCATTGAAAATATTGGCGTAATTGCCGGATTTCTTTACGTCGATCAGGTAGAGGGGGTGTTTTTCTTTGTAGGTCTTCATCTGCGAAGCTCGTCCTATCTTATATCCCTTTTCTTCCAGGTTTTGGATGATTTCGGGTATTTCCATGTTGATAGGGAGATCTTTGATTACAACTTTCAACGGCCTGTCATCATACGCTTCGCTTAGTACGAATTCTAAATTTTTAAGTTTGAGGAGGTTGATAAATGTCTCCCTATTTTCTTCAGTGTCCGCAAGTCTCTTCTGATCTGTTGTCAGTCTTGTGGAAGTGTTGGCTAATTTCTTTTAGTTGTTCGTTCGCTATTCAGGTTCTTCAGGTTGTAGTTCGCTATTATCTTGAGTTTGATTTCTTAGATGCTTTTTTGTACTTCTGACTGTCTATTTTCTTCTGCTATTGGAGTGAACATATTTGCCGTTTTTATTGGACTTGGATCAGGTTGTTGAATCTCTCTGGCTGCTTTATGTGCAATTCTTTCTCGTCTGTTTTCCCTTCTACTGGTTTCGTGGCGGCTAGTTCTTGGTCATCAACTACTGAATCAGTATCCATATCCGTACAGATGGTGGCTTCCACTTCTATGAGGGTGTCTTCATTCTTGGTATCTTGATGTTTGCTGCAATTAAGCACTGGACATTTGCCAGTCATCTCTATTACTTCGTTCGCTATTTTCATGGCTTCATTGAAATTCTCCACTTCTTTCGCCTTTCTTATTCTTGCTTCAGAGTTAGGAGAAGATCTTTTTAGGCTTTTTCTATCACTCCTGAGTATTTGTCGGGTTTGAATCCTCCGTGACTCATATTCCTGAATTTGTTTGCAGGCGGCAAGTTCTTCTTCACTAGGGGTCTCCCTTACTTTTATTTCCTGCTCCATTGCATAAGTTCTTCGAGAAAATCTCCGACTTCACTTTCCATTGTTCAGCTTGTACTTTATTTCTTTCATAAAAATAGCATGCACAAAAACATGCAGTTATCAGCAATCACAATTGTAACAAATAAATTGCCGAATTTTATTACAACAGATGATGGAACTTGCAATGAAAAGGGGTTTTAACATATATTTCTCGATAAATCATGCAAATTCAACAACTCATCACTTTAAAAGTGCATATTATCTGTAAAATCAACGTTGGTTTTCAGAAGGGAAGAATTATTTTCCATTTTACATTATTCGATTAACGCACGCGGTTTTTACACATGCTTCAGCTTTTGAAATCTTTTCGCATTCGAACAGATAATTATGAATCTACTTAGAATTGTGCTCCAGATTGTTTTATAGTCTGGGGCACGGATTTCTACACGATTATTGAAATTTATTTTGCATTTTTTAGGCGTTTGTGGACTTTGCCATTTTATCTTATATTTATATTATATGGGTCAATTCTGATAGATTATATACTGTGAGTGTAATAAAATCAAACTCAAATATAACTATGTTTTTGTTTATATAGACCTGCAAATAAAATTCATATTCCGCCCCTCCCGAAAAAAAAACTAAACAGAATCTAGAAAGCTAACTTCAGTTTCATAAGTCAATATTTTGAACGAAGACATCGGTATTTTATGAATACTTTATGGCTAAGATTTGGTTGGTTTTTGAAGGTGCAAGGACCGCGGATTTAATCATACTGATCATGGCTGTGGCAAAAATGGATTTTGTCTCTCCCTCTGATGTCGTTCAGCCTGCCTTTCGTTACAAACTCGAAGATAAGGTGTGAAGAAAGAATAATTTGATATATATGAGATGCAATCAGAATATTTGTATTTCATCATATAAATTCTGAATTTCTAGATAACTATAAATTTCTTCTAACAGTAAATATTAGGCAGAAAAATGTAAAATAAAAATTCAGAATTTTTTAAAAATTTTCAGTCAAAAATCCTCTTTTCTATAAAATTACCACTGTATTTTTCAAAAGTATATTAAGCTATTGGAATTAGTGATGTGGGGTGGGTAAATACCCCTAAAAGCTGGGAATTTTGAAAAAAACAAAAATATATTTGCAAATTGTTATTTAAAATGAAACAAAGTTTACAAATGTCCTAAAATTTTGCATCTTAGAAAAACTATTTACAAATAGTAAAATGAAACATAAAACTCGTAATTATTCAAAATTTTGCTATTTCTTGAAAAAAATATTTGCAATCTGGAAGATAGTTCAGAGGGTAAATAAGAGCAGTGGATTTTTAATTAAATAAATTTATTATAAACAAATACATGAACTATCAAGGCACAATTTAAATAAATTCTTCAGTAGTAACATTTAAAGAGGGATGATTCTCACTCCCAAGGGGGAACACGACACAGGGGTCCGTTCGCTTAGGCGATCCGAACGAGAATGAACTCCAGTCAACTTCGCACCCCCAAGGACACGAATGTGGGCAGCCAAAGTTCATTAAACTCTGCATACTCAAATGGCGCGAAACTCCACGGCGAATGGAAGGACGCGTAGGCGAGAACACAATCGGTAATTTAAAATGACAAAATGTTTATAAAAACTGGGTATTTTACAAAAAAAGCATTTGCGAATGATAATGAAAAATCAAAAACAAAATTTCTAAATATTGAAAAACTGGGTAATTTACAAAAAACAAAAAGCATTTCCAATGGTGATTCAAAATGAAACATAAAATTTATAAGCTTCCAAAAACTGGGTAATTCGCAAAGAAGCAAAATGTTTGCAATGGTGATCCAAAATGAAACATAAAATTTATACCCCTCGCAAAAACTGGGTATTTTGCAAGAAAAAAGTATTAGCGAATGGTGATTAAAAATGAAGATTTATCAATTCATATATATAAACACATTGTTTATAATATTTTTAAATTAAAGTTGGTTAACCTGGAACTTAGGATGAGATTTTACTTCATTCCTGAGGATTGTCATTTTTTTGCTATCGAGAGATAGAGTGCTTGGCGGTGAGAGAATATTTGTTTTGGATGCACGTCGGTGTCTTGCGCATTTCCGTCTCATGCACCTTGTTTTAATTTGTATCCTCTTTCCTCTCTTCAATTTAATTGTCCGATTTAATCTAATTTGAATAATACTTCTTTTGTAATTCTTCGGTTTGAATTTCGTCTGTTCTGATCATTCCAAACGGGCTTGTTTAGACTGCTTCGTTCCTGTTAAACTTTAATGTTGAGTACAAAGATGCCAATGTAAGCAAAATAGCGATACACATAAAAGAATGTGTCAATGCCCTGTTGATTTGAAAAAGGTTGATTTGAAAGGGATGCAATAATGAATTTTATTTGAAACAAATTCCAACTACATGAAACCTGGAGTCTGAAGAACATTTCAAACTGATGTTCATGATCCAGATGGAACTCTTCCTAGAGAGTAAAATGTCTAGTACATCTTAAAATAACTCAAGAATTTCATGATCACGCTTAGAAACTGCTAGAATTGAAACATCTACTCACTTTTTCATCAGAAATGGCTGCTTCTTTGACTAATTAATACAAATTAAATTATAAACAAATGTATCTTTCATTTCAGTTTCCATTATCAACTCTTTATTATTTTAAAACCAAAATCAACATCTTTTCCTAATTTAGTTAAAATAACTTTTTTAAATAGCAGCAAATACATAATTATTTATTTAATTAAAAAGGGTTGATATTTAAATCGCATATTTTATGAAAGATGCATAATAAAGTAATTTGTTTTTTCTGATTAAATTTTTTAGCTTTGATAAAATTAAAATAAATTGTAAAACGGTCATGTTAGCAGATTATTTTTTACCTTACCTTACACTCAATACATGATGTATAAATATCAAATTACACTCCAATGCATGTATTTTACATGAATCGAGTTAATTGAAAAATAAATACCCAGGTAAATATCCACTTTAGCTATTATCGGGTAAATACCTGAGTAATTTACATATACCTAGGAATAAAATATATCTAAAATTCAAAATTGAGCCATTATTTAAAGAAGAGCGATAATAAAAACAAAACAACACATGCTACTATCCTCTATCGGAATGATATTTCACGTGCGGTTATCTTGTTGGATAAAAACGGTGGAATTTCCGATAGGGATTACGGTATCGGAACGATTCGAAAAACATGGTGGTAAAGTATTTGCTGCCCTACCGGAATGTGACGTCATAAATGGGAGAAAGAATGATTTATCCGATACGGAATGGTTTCCGGAAAGATGGTTGTAGGGCTCCCGTACAGCGTGCTTGCACGAATTGAAAATGGAGTGAGAGAGATTGAGACCCTCGTTGTGCAAATTAAGTATGAAGAAATCCTTTCAGAAATTGTGGCAGTTTTAAAGTTAGGCCGAGATTATATCGATTTTGATTTTAAGAAAGTCAGCAGCATTTTCATAAAACAACTGCAAGATGGCATTTCAAATTCGTACCGACAAAGAGTTTTTTATAAAAAAACAAAATAATAAAATAATGTTGCAAGGAAGGCTCTTTTATAGATCTGAGGCCGGTGAGGGGAACTCAGTTGTGAAGAGAAGGAAAGATATCACGATCAGTATACTTTGAGTCGTGACTCCAGGCTTAATTTGTGAACCCTCTAAGACTTTATGATGCACAAAATTACTGACGATGCAATTTGGACCGAATTGAGAGAGTATAAACAAATAGGTTTTCTACGGAAACATTTTACAATCAGAAGTACAAGGAGAGGAAGAGTGAGAAGAAAATACTCAGGAAGACACAGACAATATTTTGTGCGACATTAGAGAAAATATGGCCATAAAAATGTGAAATATTTTTATGATTCAATCTACTTTTTATGGCAAAAATATATACATCTTTATTTCAATAAAATTTTGCTAAAATTATTATGTATCGTATTTTCTTTAGAATTTGGCCCATTAATTTAGATTTCAGATTGTTGCAAAACTGGCCATATTCAAAACGTCCTGCAAAATTGGCCATCTCCAAAACAAAACCTTAAATAACTACCCCCCCCCCACCTTCTTCATGCCTTATTACCATAACACGCATACTGAATCACACAGCCTACATGCCTCGAATGCCATGCAGCCTTTTTTTAAATCTCACTTTGGATAGATGTGACAGAACACTTTTCTTCACATCTGTCCACTTTTATGAAGAATGTTCTGTTTTGAAGATGGCCAGTTTTGCGGCTGCATGACTCAAATTGAGAAATACAGAAATCCTATTAAAATCATTTATTAAAATTTAAAATGTTTTCTTTGGGTTTCTTTCTGAAGCCTGGGAGAAAGAATATCTGGTTAACTGAAGTACTGTCTGAAGCAGGCCTTTACAACTAATTAGTCTTCTAACTTCTAATTAGTAACTAATATCTGATTTGTGTTAAACAAGACATTAGCGGCAAAATTCCGGCGAAACGACGTGAAGCACATTGATAACTGTTGTATACTGCATATAGACCTCCCTTGATGCTGAAAACGTAAACAAAGGCCGTTGTGCCCATTTCCCCCCCCCAGAAAATTGGAAAAAAATCGTACCGCAATTAGGGCTTTCAGAAGTGCTGGAGGTATGTGTATGGTATCCAACTACTATCAGTTTACTTCATGTCCCTAATCGCTTCTCCCATATTTTGACACTAATGACTTGATCAGTTAAAATCGGATATGTAAACAGGGTATTAGGTAGAAATAATTAATTTGCGATATTAAAAAAACACACTCTTCATTTCGAGGCCTCTTTTCGCGCGCACTTCGTGCGCATAGCTTTAAATCTGCCCCATTTCATGACATGAAACAATTAAAACATCTGGCATCTTCAAATGGAATCAAAATATAAAAACAATACATATTTGTTGTTTGTAATGACTTCAAGGAACATTCATACCGAATTCGAAGAAAACTGATCAACCTGTTTGGTCGTGACTGCAGAATAAACAAATTTACAAACAAACAGACGAAATGTTGAATAGTTCAGTTAAAACAGAGTCCAGATTCGCTTGGTGAGAAAAAGAACAATTAAAGTATTATTGTGCAAATGAACTTGAAAAGCGATAAAGTATTTTTAAGTGAAATAACAAGATTCACTCCAAAAATTCATTTAAAAAAAATATTCATCTTCCAAGATTAGGCAAAAGATGAACTGTATTATTCACATTTCTTTTCATAAGACCAACATACTCAGCATCAGGGCCGATTACTCTCTGAAGTATAGCCTGAAGCAGATGATGGGGGGCAATCTCAATGACAATGACATCTTTAGGAACATGAAGCAGTGCTTCGTGGAACAAGACTGGAAAGACAAAATTTTTGACAAAGTAGGAGGCACCAGCTAATTTTGTAGATGGATCATCCCATTCTTGTTTCGGATAAAAAGAGCTGTTCCAACGACTAGTTCTAGGTTTAGGAATGTGTTTCACCTTCAGAAAAAGAAATAAATAAAAATCCACCTTATATTAAAAGACATCTAAAGAATAAATTAAGAGTAGTTTATAAAATACACTTGATATATGCAACTCAAAATATTTTCCAGTACATAGATAATAACAAAAGATTCAAAGAAAAAATTATGGTTTTAATATATTTATGGATTTGATGCACAGCTAGAAACACACTTTATGGGAAAAAATATCAGGAAAATAAAAAATGGACGCTCATTTTGAAGCAAAATAGAAGGTAATTTTTTGCCTAATATTCTGTATATAGTGAAATCTGTGTACAACGATAAACCTGCCTATAATGATATTTTCCGATATTGGTTCCAGCGGAATTCCTATCTACTCAATGTATTCTGAACCTCCCTACATCGATAATCACTTTTCATATGCACCTGCCTATAGCGATAAATTTACCCCTGTAGATCCACTCAACATGTCCAATTGGTGTCGGATAAATCACTAGCAGCAAAATGCAGGAGAAATCCATTAGTTGCTGGAAGTGCAGTAATAGTAACAGTTGGACATTGTGCATGTACCTTCCACAGACCAAGAGCGTTGCTAATGTTCGACACATCATCACAAAGTTCCTAGCAAAAGTGTCAGGCAAGCCATTAGTGTTACTCTTGCTCTGCTGTATGTACATTTGTAGTGTCTAATTGTTATCAATGCACTTCAAGCCGTTCATCACTTTTCCGGCATTTTGCCGTTAGCGATTTGTCCGACAGCGGACCTTAGGGAAATGGTACAATAGCAACTTTTCTCCTTGAAAAGCGAAATCACATGGTCCATAATGTGGATAGCAGTAAAATTGGGGGAAGGGGCTAGAAACCAGAGCCTCTCTCTAGAAAAAGTGCGCAGATGTTCGGTGCCTCTATTTTCACGTGCTATCGAACTTCTTCATTCGCAATAAGAACATCTGAACTCTTAATGTTCTTATTGCGAATGAAAAAAGATTTCCATCTTGCTGCTTGAGGGAGCTTGAGACCATCTAATTTTAGACAGGCTCAAGCATATGTGCATGCAAGTATCATTTGCGTAAGCAAGGAAGCAAACAAAATTAACAGATTATTTTCAATAATATTATTTTGAAAAAATCATGCGTACATCTCCCTTTTATTCGTACTTTTATTGTTATTAAGTTTTTTATCATAATTCTCTCTTTGAAGTTCTTAAAAAGTGCCTAAATAATTTAAAGTTTATAAAGTACAATTTTATATCAGCGAGAATTTGTAAAATAAATTAATAAGCGCAATGAAATTAGTTATTATATTATTAAATGCACAGGTACATAAATATTGGATGGTGAAATGTTCAACCTGTCTATACCATTAACTTGTCTATAACAATATTTTTTCTTGTTCCCTACAATATCGTTATAGATAGTTTATACTGCTATAGAACTTTGAATTTTCTCTGCTAATTTCTTTTACAAAAGTTTGATTTTAGTGACTTAGATTTTTCACAACGTCCTT
>BGPR01009274.1:40877-58389 GCA_013235015.1 Araneus ventricosus | reverse complement strand
ACATTTTTAAACATTCCCCCGGTCCTATTGGTTATTCCACATAATACGGAACAGAACACCACTCCATGCCCCTATGCCTAGAATCATGCGTTGATATCCCTGATAAGTTGAATGGACAAGGAATGAAAAGAGCAAATGTTATGAAGGATTCGAATAGGCTTAGAAATGCATACTTAACAAAAAGGGGGTATACAGCAAACGAAATGAACAGAGCGCCAAAAAACTGATGAAAAATAAAATAAGAATTCGGCTTGGGGACGTTGTCAAGGGTCACCCCCGGATAGGATTCATGAATGGGATTTTTACTTTCTCGTATACGAAGTATACAAAGAGAAAGTATTGTAATCGTCAAAAAATTCGAACTCGAGATTTTGACGAATCTCCACGTTTTAGACCTCCCTCAGTCAGAAAAACACAATTTTAGAATTATGTCTGTCTGTCCGTGAACACGATAACTCGAAAACTATTAGAGATACGGGGATGAAATTTGTTATGTGATCTTTACACACAATTGGTAGGTGTCTAACAAATTTTGGACAAAATCCGTCTACGGTAAGTCCGTCTGTCTGTCTGTCCACGTCCATGTGAACACTATAACTAAAAAACTTGAATGGCTAGATGAATAAAATTTGGTATATACTGAATGTAGGTCCGTATAAAATTTTGAGCCAAATGCGTCGAAAAGTTGACTGTCTGTCGATCTGTATAATCGCATACTTGTAAAAATTATATCTTATAAGCCCTTTGGTTTAGATAAATAAAACTTGGTATCAGGGATGCTAAAATTAATTATAGATCTGTGCACAATTTTCATCTCAATCTGTTAAAAAAGTGGTGTTCAAATTGCATATTCATTTTTTTTTACTTTTGAAGAGAATTCGTCCATCTCCATGCGCATGTGTATTGGAAGCAATCCCTGTGCATGATATTTAGCGGCTTCATGGCGAAAGGCTGGTGCTTAACGTTTGGCGCTTTTTTCTTCCCTTTTGGCTCCTTTTTCTCCTTTTTGGCGAATTCTGATCCTGCTCGGATTATTTTATTTCAGTTTGTTTTGCTGTTTTCACGTGTCCTGTAGAAACTTGTTGCTTTCTGGGAATAGAGCAGATTCGAAATTTTTATCCGAACAGACGCGCTATATGAGAGTTTTTGAGAAATAAATATACGAGAAAGTTTAGGGGAGGCCACTCCCACTGGTTTTCTGTGAGATGCTTGATAAATGTCCAAACTTTCTCTCTTTTTTTAATTATTTGTAGTAAAATATTCTTGACACACTATTTTATACACAAAAAATCTACTCTTCAGCGACTAAAGCTGATAGCAGTATGAAGCTTTGAATAACAGTATTTTAATCCATCTTACTTATACCATTTCAACGGCCGCCTCGAGGAAGATCCGCCAATCAACTTATGCCTCAATGAAGCGACGGCTGTTGATTGGCTTAAAATTATGAATTTTAAAGCTTCATAATTTTGTCATTTCTTGTCGCTGAAAAGTGGAACTATTTGTTTGCTGTGGCGTTCACATTCAATTGCTCGTCGCATAAATTTATCTCTAACAAACTGTTATCTATACCACACTTACAGCAGGAAAATTTAAAATCTTCGTCTAATGCAGCTTAAGAATCTGCTTGAATTTGCTTGAAAATAGAATAAAAGAGACATTCTTTTTAAATACCTATAATTCATTTAAATATTCTTATTTTTTATGAATTCAGTCCAGTCTGAGTCCAGTATGAGTCCAGTCTTCAAAATAAAACTTATATAAGACATTTTTTGAATATACGAATATATTGTTTAAGGAAGGCAAAAAAAATATAATTTGAATAGAAAAAAATCATGAACAAATGTTTCATCGGTTGTAAAATTTCTAGGACAAATTTAGAAAATAAAAAAATCCATCAGTTTCCCATTTTTATAGAAATTCTTAATTTTTGTTATACAGATCTTTCCTTTCCTTTCCTATAAAAGTTTAATTTTGATGATTATTATTTTAATGTAGGTGTTAGGAAATTTCTGTAATATTTTGCAATGCAAACATAATTGAATCAGATGTTTGAAGAAGGCAACGAATCCAAAAACTGTTCGCTCGGGGAAATAAAAAAACCCCATTCATTAATTATTTTTTTAACCAAACATTTATAAGATTATTTACATCATTGGTTTACGTAGCGAGTTTCTTTCCTTTATTACAACTAATAAAGAGCGACTTTGGACGAGTTTTCTGTTTTGTTTATTTGCATTAAAGTAGGACTTCTGCCGTCACCACCGACTTCCGGTGGCAATGCTAAGTCAATGGGAATCCTCAAAATTTAAGCACTCTGATTGAAGATGTTAATTAATGTTTAAAGTAGAGATTTCTAATGTTATGGCTTAAGGATACTTTGAAAATATTAAACTTCATGTTCCTATGGTTGTAGCTCTCAATGTTTACTCAAAATAAGAACATAATTTTATGAAACTGCTGCCATAATTGTTCTTTATCTCTCTTTTTTGGAGACTTCTAAATCTTGATTGGCGGTTAAATTTTTAACCATGCGGTTTAGAAAATTACTGGCGGTAAAATTTTTAACCAAACGATTTAGATAATTACAATAGTTTCATTTGGAGTTTAGCCATTTTAAGAACTTTTTTTAACCGGTTTAAATAATAAGGATTACATTAACTCAAAGAAAACAGAATTCGACGCCTTTTGTACTAAAGAAAGAACTGATACGAACTTGGCTCTTAATACAGTATCCAAATAGATTTGGCGATTGCTTGAAAGAAAGGGTTACCGGAAAGCAGTCTGTAAATTCAAAATAAACAAACCAAGAAACTCGTCCATATGATAACACACGTTTTGCGTACGTTCTGTGCGTTTTATTTTTTCGACGAGTGTTCTCTTCTTCGAACTGTTGATTCAGTTGTTGAACTTTTATGTATAATTATTTTAAAATTTAAAAATCATCAATAATAATATCTTTCACTAAAATGTTCAAGTTCTCATTGACTCATTTATATTTAAAATTTTAAAAAACTGTCTTTATCAAAATAATAATTAAATAACGAATTCTACTGAACTATTTTTGCCAACAAAATTCTTCGTACGTTAATATCTTATAACGATTCCAAAAAATACTCCTTTCAAATGAGTATAAAAAGTTTTTAATTTTTATTTATTAATAGCTTATTTTAATTTTATTAGTCATAACTGTCTAAATATTAGCTTTTTTCTTCTGATTAATTAGTTGGAATTTTTCTTCATAGATGGAGCTAGTTGCTAGCTTCCAATACTTTTTATTCCCTTTGTTATTTCGCGTCTGGCGTATCCTGTTTTTCATCATAATTTCGGCAGAGAGGGTAAATTATTTTACAAACTCTAGTTTCTTTTGGATTTTTATTTAGGATTGTTTGCCTTTTGATTTTTCAAAATGTTTCTCGTTTGCGGTTGGACAGAATTCAGGCCACAAAGGGTATACTTTTGATTTATAATCTTACCCTTGACAGAAAATTTTGTCCATTTTAGAACTCCTCTGGCGAGTGGTCTTTGAAAAAGTTAGTCATTCGGGTTCTTATCCATTCCTTCCAATTTGAATAATCTCTTTTGCATTCTAAATTCTATTTTATGCGTTCTAAATATTAATTTTTGTAATTTTTTTGGTGATGCGATCACTTGATGCTGTTGCGTTGAATACGCAAAAAGGTGTATTGTTATCGTTTTTTGTTTAAATCTTCTGTTTCTAATTTATACTTTTTACCTTTTAATTTATATTTCTATTATTTATTTATCTCCTGAACAGGGCATATGAGTTTCCGAAATTAACATACGACAATAACAACCGAAATTAACATCTATGTTTCCTTACAATAATATGGCTATATGACAGCAATTATCACTGTTTGGGTTGTATATATTGCTTTATATATATGGAATATCTTTCATAACGTGTAGGATTTCCATTCCAGAAAAAAACATTGATACAAAATACTAGGTAAAAGTAGGGAAAATGTTTTCTCACAAACAAACAAAAAAATGTGACTTTGATTTAAAATAGCTTTCCTGTATTTATGGCTTTAGCTTTAGAAAAGATGTGTTAGTTTTGTCGGACTGTATTGAATTTTAAGTCTGCAAAACAAAAGAATAGCAAGAATAAGCAAAACCTAAATAGAGATGACTTTGTTAAAGAGAAAATTCAGTACTTTTGAGACATGTAGAATATAAATCCCGTTGGAATCTTCCTTCAAACAACAGATGGATGCTTTTAATGAATAGATAGCCAACAGAAGCTCGGAAAGAATCGATAAAAATATATAACTCAAATTGCAGATCATCTGAAAATCATTCGACAGTTAAAATGTATCTATAAATGTTGTTGAAGTTGGCAACTACTCACTGAAAAGATAAAAGGAACTCGAGTTAAATGGAGTTTCCCTTCATCTTTATCGACTTCAACCATAATATTTATCAAGATTTGCTTAAGCTTCCTTCCCCGCTCATTGAAAGATTTCATTGTTTCATTCCTTTTTCTTCACGGTCTAAAAGAAAACAACTCCTCCTGAAAACAGATTTAGGAATCAAAAGAAATACATCCTCATAAAGCGATGCTTTAAGAACATTTCTGTTGATTTTTGAATAAGAACAAAGAATCCGTTCGATTCACCTCTTGAATGAAAAGATACAGAAAATGTTCTGTCTTCGATTCGAACATCCCGAAAAAACTCGATGTTTGGTGAAAGGGAAATTCGAAATGTTTATCTTGCAAAAGATTGGGTAGAATTTCTTTCCATTACGAGTGCTTTCGTTCATGAAAAGAAAGAATTAATGGTAACGACTTGAATACGTGGAAAGAAGCTCAAAGTGGGATTGTATTTTTGAGCTATGTGATTCGTGTTTTCATACAGTGAATTGATTTTCATTCTATAGCTGTTTCTGAAAACTTTGTGAATCCAATTACCTTTGAATGCCAAACGTTGTTGCAAAGATTGTTCGCGAAATGGGAATTCTAAGTTGGAGAATACACCTTCTCAAAATAAAGTAAAAGCGAAATAACCTATTATTAAACGGTTGAGTATATGATACAGCTCATCGAATGTTCTTTTTAAATTGGAAACGTAATATTCTTTCTGCATGTTCAACTTTTATGTCTAAGGTCCCATTAAGGGTTTTTTTTTCACAAAAAAATCATGTGAATATTGCAACAAAATGGAAAACAAAATCTTAAAAATATTTTTATACATACAGTCAAACCCCCGAAATAGCGAACAGGGGATATAAAGATCCCTCTGTTATAACGAATTTTTCAAATGATCCCATCCGAACTCCTATGCCACTAATGTATTTTGAAAGGTTTGTAACGGTCTTCAAAAGTAAGGAATTCCGATATAGCGAATCAAAGTTTCCCTTTTTCAAGCTTAGTTAAGTTAAAGCTTAATAACCTATTATTAAGCGGTTGAGTATATGATACAGCTCATCGAATGTTCCTTTTAAATTGGAAACGTAATATTCTTTCTGCATGCTCAACTTTTATGTCTAAGGTCCCATTAAGTTTTTTTTTCACAAAAAAATCATGCGAATATTGCAACAAAATAGAAAACAAAATCTTAAAAATATTTTTATATATACAGTCAAACCCCCGGAATAGCGAACCCGGGATATAACGATCCATCTGCTATAACGAATTTTTCAAATGATCCCATCCGAAATCCTATGCCACTAATGTATTTTGAAAGGCTTGTAACGGTCTTCAAAAGTAAGGAATTCCGATATAGCGAACCAAAGTTTCCTCTTTTCAAGCTTAGTTTCATCTCTTTAACAAAAAATCCCTACTTATTTTTATACTTTAGACAACTAAATGTAAGTAAATTTCATTTCTCTGTTTAATTTCTTAACAACAAATATTTATTTATGTGGTGCCAGACTAACGGCAGCTCCCTTCATTCCCGCCAATTGAGTGGCGCCTCTAGCGGATCTGATCAGAACTCGTCAGTAGACGCTCTGACATCGAGACGCGATGTTGAAAAATGACGCTTACTCCAACAGACGATTATAACGACGAAAAGACGTGTAACTCTGCAGCTATAGTTGATTGTGTTCTGTAAATACTTAATTATTTCATCTTAATTAGTCATCTAACTGTTATTTTAAATCATCATTAAATATTTAATTTGGAAGGAAGTTTTTTTAATCGGCCATCCCAACACCCACATTTATGTTCGAAATTTATTTTTTCCCGTCTAGCTTAATAGCGTAAGTTTAATTCCTTCCTAATAATATTTTTTTCACTTTCCGAACGAGCTTATTTGATAAATGCAAATCAGCAGAAAGATATCGAAAGATAAGATCACGCGATATTGCTTCACAAACCACGTGACGTGCGTGGGAGTCTTTCCGTAGAACGGAGTGTAATGTTTGAATCTGTATGATTTGGCTCTTAGATTTGAAATGGAATAGACGTGCGGTCGTGTTCGGGTTAACGAGCTACGGGGTCTCTCCCCTCTTAACACGCCGGCGATGGACGATGGATAATTCCTTTAGACTAATGTAAGTTATAATTTCCTAACTAATGTAGCACCAAGTAACTCTATAACTTATAAACCTCTCTCTTGTCAAATGTAAATAACCCATCCAATGTAATGTCCTCTCTGTTAATGTAATCCATGTAATGTCAATGTAAATAACCCATGCTTGTAAATAATCTCACACTTATATTTTGTTCTTTAATAAACTTAATTAGTATCTAAACTGAGTTCTCTTCAATCGTCTTTTTGTGTTTTCCCCTAAGTTCACAGTTAAATAATTTTCCTATTCCATGTGAACTGGCTTTGGGTGATTTTCTTGAAATTTATTTTCCCCGAACCCAGTCCCCACATTTATTATACCCCATTACTAATTGCAGTTTAGTGTATTTAATTTGTTCAACACACAAATGCATTTTAAGATAGTAGTAACTCTTGTGTAGCCAATATTTGAAAAATCAGATATATTGAACCTTCGGTTATAGCAAACTTCCGGATAAGTCTGTTGCGGGTTCATTATACCGGATATTGACTGTATATTGTTCCGTTATGCTATTAAAAATATTTATTATTTGAAATATACTTCATTCTAAATTAATAAAATAATCGTTCTGTAATGATTTCTGTGTTTAAAAATCAAAAATGCATGAAAACGCAAAGGTTTATACTAAACCACATAAAAAAAATGTATGCTTTCCTGAACGGAAAACACAAATTTTCAATTAAAAATAAGAAATTCAGATGGAAGTATTTTGAAATACAAGATTAATTTTATGCATCCTTCTCTTTATTTCAATTAAATATCAGATTAGAAAAAAAGTGATACAATATTCCACCATTTCAGAAACTGAAATTACCAATTGATAATTATTTGAAAAATAAATTTATTGTTATGTTTCTTTTCCTTGAAAGTGTGGTGAATTGTATGAAGAATTAATATTATTTTATGATTTTTTAAAATTTTTTAATCAAAATTTTGTCTACTTAAAAATTTGAAAAAATCTCATTTATTGAGGTCTTAATTTTATCAATGAATAAGCATGAAGCTTTTAATTTAAAAAAATATAAATAAATCATTTGTAGTTTAAGCTATCAAAATATCAGCTTCTCTAGCTCCTTGTATCTTATTGGCTGCAAGAACAATCGAATTGCTTTTGACTGGATGGTATAAATTCTTTCTTGCATTTCTTCTTCCATCCCAGAATTCCATATCTGGCGAATGCAAAACAACATTCATATGCTAGAGCGTTAACAGTGATGATAGTCTAGCTGCATTTTTAAATTTAGTATTGATTATGATTAGTGAAAATAAATGCATTTTTTATAATTTCATCATTCATTACCACATCCAACAGACAAAAATGGTGACCCGGACGTGACCCGGTAATTTGATATTTTGATAGCTTACACTACACATTTAAATCACTGCCATGAAGATATGTTCAAAGATAAAATAAATATGCCTGAATTTGAAAGTAAATTTTAGATACCATATTCATATTTTAAATTAGCACGCACTTTTATTTATCTTGACTTGTTTCAAATTTCTGAAGAAGGAATTGTCTAATCAATTTCTTACTCACTTACTAACGATATAGTGTTTTATGACTTTATATGCCTGCTTGTTCATATACTTTGATAATACGATGACAATAAACTATTTTAATATTTTCAGAACTTACTTATCAGTTAATCAATTGATTTAATTAAATTTTTATTCCTTATCATTGGCGCCGCTTTTTAATTAGATTCGGAAAAAACACTTTTTAAAATGAAAATGCCAAAAATAATTTAATTTTAAAAAATTCTACTGTTTAATACACTGATAAATGTATGAGGTGCTTTACCTGTTTAATTGTTTTATTTTAATTGCCACCTTAAACTGTGTTATTTTCATTGTCATTTTTCTTGTTTTTTAATTTGTAATATCAATTTTCATATATTTTTTACATTTGAGCTATTTTGTAAAATCCGACAGCTAGATGGCGGTAGATCATCATTTTTGAAAGTAAGTTCTACGGAAGCATTCGCCGAGAGAACGCCAGCGTTGGTGGTTGACGCTAAAAGCGAAAGCTGTTCGCATTATTTAAAATATTAAATTTAATGCTTTGAAAAAGTTGTAAATAAATATATGTGTACTGTTACGTATGGAGTCAGATTAGTTTCGAACTATGATACACTAATCACTTATGAAATACAAACTTCTTCAAGTATTTTTAAAAACTAATTTCAATGAATTTGTTGCGAGTTGTGATGCTTTGACAATAAACTGTTCTTCATGTACATCGTGATAAAGATAATCCCTAAGGATGCATTCATAAGCAGATTTAACACCGAAGTAAAACTTGGCACTTAATGAAGACTATCACAGAAATTTCAGCTTTATCGCCAAAGTAAAACTTGGCACTTAATGAAGACTATCACAGAAATTTCTTGCGGGATATTTATAGAGGAAAACTCTTCGAAATTTCAATATGTTAATGCTACCTGGAACCGCCACGAATTTTTAAAACTTTTCGTGAAGATCATAGCAAATTTTACAGTTTCCTTAGTGTAAGACATGCAGATTAATTAACCTATTGATTACGGCTTGACAAAATGTGAGATATCCTTTTGAAGAAAAAGCAGGACAGTTTTTCCTTCTTTACAAGTTATTAGATGATAAGATCTGTGCATACTTTTTCACCACCAGCAGGATTATTTATTCTTGTCTCCTCGCATTATTGCCCGCAAGCCAGGAGAACTCTGCTCTCCAAGTTGTCTCGTTGACGATGGTCGTTATAGAAACAGGTTATCGTAGGAGGAATCCATTTCGAGTAGGTAGAAGTCCACGAATGATGTACTCTTGTTACCGCCCCAAACTGGTGCCAAGAATAAAATAAAGCCCCGACTTCTGCCGGATTCCTCCTATTCGAAATGGATCTTCCCTAACATAACCAGTTGCTATAGCGACCGCCATCAACGAGACAACTTGGCAAGCAGAGTTTTCATGGCGGACAGATAGTAGTAATGAATGTTGTCATCGCGTCAGAGGAGTAGCTGTGGTCCTGTGGTAAAATCTCGGTATCGGGAAGGGATAGTTCCAAGCAAGAAGTCTTATTCCGTCAAAGATCCACTGTGTATGTGGGTGTAGGGCCCATTAAATCTGTCTTTTAGAGTCAATCGTCTTCCCTTTAGTGTGGTCTGGATATTTGGTGTCGGTCCAGATGTCGTCATCTGACCCTCTTTAAACATGATGAGACCCTTTCCCAAACAGCTCGCATGTTGCTTCAAAACGGAATGTTAAGACAATTAAAACTACGACTGACGATAAAAAATATCTTCAGAGTGATTAGAAACCCCACAGATTGGCTACACGAGGGTAGGAAAGCACTAATGGGTTATTGGTATGGCAATCGTACCAACCAGTACGCAGACAAAAGAAAAATATTGGCACGGCATTTGCACCAGCTGTAAGGAAAAGATTAAAAGGCGATTGGTGGAAAGACTTAGCTTTAAAAAAGTTAAGGATCACATTGAGCATTGTGGTCGCAAATTCGATATCCTAATTGTATTTTTAAAAAAGTTAAGGATCACATTGAGCATTGTGGTCGCAAATTCGACATCCTAATTTATTTTTTAAAAAAATTTTAGGATCACATTGAGCCTTGTGATCGCAAATTCGACGTCATAAATGTATTTAAAAAAAGTTTAACTACAAGTCTGAAGTCACCCCGACCTGCCTAGGCATACGGGAAATCTGAATGACAGTCGTTGCAACAGAAACGAGTACTGAGGTTGGGTCCTAACGGCCAACACAGCCTCACGGCCCAACCCCTCCCGTAAGAGGTACGTACTATCACGGGTGGAGGGACTCAGACCCCCACCATTGCTATAACCCTAGGCGGGTGAGTTCCTTCATATGAAACATGAGCAGCACATCCACATTTCGTGGTGCCTACATCAATAAGGTATTTATTAAAAAAAGTTTAGAATCGCATTGAGCCTTGTGGTCGCATATTCGACGTCCTAAATGTATTTTTTAAAACGTTTAAGATCACATTGAGCCTTGTGGTCGCAAATTCGACATCCTAAATGTAAAAAATATAAAAATCTACCCGTTACACTTATAACTTCGATAAAAGCGTTTCAAAATAGAAAAAAAGAAAACGCATGTTACTGGAATATTCGAAAGAGAATGCACTCTGAGAAGCTTCAATTGAGAAACATGTCAGATACACTCCTCTTTTCGAACAGAAAACTGACATTAATGGCGGCCCAGAGAATATTCGTATTGACACGCCATTAGTCCGCTGTAAACGTTTTTCCTGTCCTGTCAGAAAGATGCGACAGCGACAAACAATTGTTCCGATCTTCTTCATTTGCTGTCACAAACAAAAGAAACGGAAAGCAAGCGATTCGCAAATGTGTTCTGTTTACGCTCGAATCCTCTTGCTCTTCAGACCGAGAATTCGTAATTAAATGGCGCAGATGCCAATACAAACAATTATTTCAGAATAGGAAAAAGCTTATCATCTTCCAGTTGATTAAAATTGCTGGTTTCGCTGTTACAGGTTTGTGGTAAAGAGTCTGTTTCCAGTGATTGCTTCAAAGCGAAGAGAATGGATTCCTTCTACGCTCGAAATGGTCAGGAACTTATTACGAAAGAGCGTGCCATGAACGGCTAACACAACATTTTGTATCTACGCACGCACAAGTTTCCTGTTCTGTTTACTTGGCGTAATGTAGCACTTCCGCTACACCGACCGACTTCCGGTGTAATGCTTCGTCAATGGGAGTCTTCAAAATTTCAACACTCTGTTTGAAGTTTTTAATTAATGTTTAAAATAGAGCTGTGGCAAATACAGGATTTGGGTCTGGAGGGGGCTGAGATCATAAAAATTGTGTATCGTTGTGACGAATGTCAAACCTCATGGCTGATGTAAACCAAAACTCCTTAACTTTAGAGACTTTACTCACCTGACAATAAGAATCATAAAGAACAGTACAATACTTTCTATAATTTAATAAAAAACGCAATGAACTAACTAGCAAAAAAAAGTTTTCGATTGCGTCAGCGTACAAGGACCAGGGGAATGACTACAAAATTTGTGAAATTTTCGAGCCTGTCAAGCCAAGAAAAATTGTTGTCACTTTTTTTGTTGTTATTGTTTTAAAAAGGGAAGATTAAGAACAAACAGTTTAAGTGTTTTTAAATAAAATCAAGAATTCTGGTTGAGCTCGAAATTTAATAAAAAACACAATGAAATAACTAACCAAAAAATGTTTTCGACTGTGTCAACGTACAAGTACGAGGGGAACGGTCACAGAAGTGATAAAATTTCCAATCCTGTCAAAGGAAGGAAAAAATCGTTGTCACGTTTTTTATTCTTGTTTTGAAAAAAGGGAGATTAAGAACAAACAGTTGAAGTTATTTTAAATAAAATCAATAATTCGGGATTAGCTCGAGGGGGCTGCAGCCCCATAGCACCCCCTGGATTTGCCACTGTATTATGATATTTACAATAACGTTTTTTCCCTTTACGACAGAATGTGTTGTCACAAAGAAATCTCTAGACGATTCTCCATAAATCCTTTCCTAGTAGAGATAGAGCGATAATTCTAGAATTCGCCAAATCACCAAGATCAGGGGGTATTGATTTGACCTCCCCCGATAGGTAGTAAGAACCTTTTTAAATATATCTCTCCAACCATAAGACTAGCATTGCTGGAAAGCGAGATAACAGGTTCCTAACAAGATGTTTAAAATCACCCGCTGAAAATACTTATCTGTAAGGTCTACCGACTTTGATCGAATATCAAACCTCTGAACCATGATAAATAAGGAATATAGCATTTATACCCTCCAAACTGGAAAATTTGGTCAGATAATGATGTGTTGCAATCAAGATTCCAATAAGCAATGCTACCTTCGCACAATCACAATTCTACTCATATTGGCTGAACCTGTTGCTCAAATTATTTCTATCTTAAAACAATTTTTGCTGAAATTGCCAAAATACATCTTTTTTTAAAAAAATTAATTTAAATAATTTTCAAATTTAAATTATTTTCTGTTATTTATAGTAAATAAAAATAAAAAGAATATGCATTTTCAACAATTATTTCCTACCATATTTGTTTCTCCATCAAAAAGTAATAAATGGAATCTCTGAAGTATATACAGGGTGCCCGCTAAAGTCTTTTGTCACCCCAATAAATTCTGAACGGCAAGAGATATAGTCATAAAAGTGGGGTCTAGGTATAGTAAAGTTGCCATGCACTACGCAAGAAAATCGCTTACAGCGTCACCTGGTGGCAAAATTCGGAGTTATCGTTCTTATCTCTAAAACGGTACGATATACGGGAAAAAAGTCAATTACAAAGTTGTTCAGTAAAATCGATTTAGTAAGAGAAGACACCTTCCGTACGGTAATGTTAAAAATAGAAGGCGTTAAATGCATATTTGTTTGGTTCGCAACTCCCAAAATTGTGAGGCGACATAACGCGGAAGAAAAGAGAAAAGGAAGGACGTAATATCCGATTTTCTAGAGGATTTGCCGTTGAGTGACCTCCGGAATGTATGGTTCCAACACGACGGCGCCCCTCCTCACAAGGTATCAAGTGTCCAACAGTACATTCGGGACACATTCCAGTAATAAGTCATCGGGTATGTTGGTTGCGTAGAATAGCCTCCACGTTCACCTGACCTGAACCCATTGGACTTTTTTCTTTGGGGATACATCAAATAGCGAGTATATGCAACCCCTCCACCAACATTGCAGGAACTTCGAAACCGTACTACGGATGCTTGTGCCAACGTGTCACCTGCCATGTTGTACAATGTGCAGCGGGAAGTGCAGACCCGTGTCCAGATGTGTATTGTTGCTGAAGGACACCATTTTAATCATGACAGATAGATGAGCCTCATTTTCGGCAAGTGCAGTTTTGTTCAACGCGATCAAACAAATGTGCGTTTTGTGCTTTTCATTTGTATCATTTTTGTGCGCCAGATGTTTGTTGTAATAAATCGATGATGCTGAACAACTTTGTAATCGACATTTCCCTCGTATTTCGTACCGTTTTTGAGATAAGAATGCTAACTCCGAATTTTGCCGCCAGGTGGTGTTGTAAGCGGTTTGCTTGCGTAGTGCGGCAACTTTACTATAACTAGACCCCACTTTTATGACTATAGCTCTTACCATTCAGAAATTATTGGGGTGACAACGGCGGGCTCCCTGTACATGCGCAGTTTTGAGAGATATTTTTATTCTATTCAAGAACGGCTTTTTATGTTATTTTAAGTGCTTTAGAGGTTATATGTTATTTATTCGCCATAGCAATATTTTTAGTCCATCTGAAAGTTCGCCAGTAACGAAATAACGTGAAATTTATGTATTTGACTTGTGAAGTATAGTTAGTTTTGAACATCCTTTCATGTCGATAATTAATATTGAGAACAGAATGCATTATTGCATTCGTTTTTTTTTCTCATTTTTTTTCTTTTACATTTGGAAAGTTTGAGTTCATTCATCCGTTTTTACTACAGTGGAACCTCGAGAAACCGAACTAATTAGAGCTGGCATCTGTTCGGATTCCGGAAAATTCGGATTAACCGAGAAATTAGATAAAATACTCTTTATATACCAAATTCAATATAGTATAGACTTTGGGTGCTCTGTGAAAGAGTACAGAATGGTACAGTGGAGACGTCGGCGAACAAGTTGAGGATAGGGACATTGAGTTGGAGTGATTCACGGTTACTATAACAACGCGCGCTAAAAATAGACTACTGGGTTAAAAGTGGCGGGGTTGGTTTTAACTGTTTTCTTGTCCTCCCGAGTCGAGTCAGTGTTCACTTCACTGATTTTGCATATGTTGCTCCGTTGCTATAAGCCGATTATTGTTACGTTGCAACGAAGTGTTGATGTGTATGTGGTGTGAATGAATTAATTCTGGTTGAAGTACAGTATCATTGTTTCCATGGTCAAGAATCAAGATCAAGATAATCCTGAGGAAAATGAAGAAAAAATCGTCTCAACAGACCTTGTATCACATGCAGATGCTGCTAGTTCACATGAACTGTCTCTACGCTTCGTAGAACACCACGCACCCGCTACATCGACCGACGTGACGTATATGTGGTGCTGGCGCAACATCGCATTGTCAAGTTCCCTTACGTAAAAAAAAACGATTTTGTTTCTACTAATTAAGAAGCTGTATTCATTCTTAAAAACCAATTAAAATGTTTCCTTTAAGTTTGGAACAAACATCAGCTTTGTTTCTGATCCGTAATTTTTATGTTTCCTTCATTTTTTTATTAAAATGTTTTCAGAAAATTAAAAAAGAATGGTCGGATTATCCAAATTTCAGATTCCTGGGCTAGGATTATCGAGGTTCCACCGTATTTGTTTAAAAAAGTAGATTCACTAAGTAAAAAAATTTAAAAAAAAGATATTTTTGAACACACTGTTTAAATATGAAAATATTCTCCTTCCATAAAAACACTTAATAACAATTTAATCTTTAAATTCCTGTTTTAGCAACATCCGCATAGGATTGCTTAAACGGACTTATTTGTTCGAAGTATTTTTTAAGAGTTCTTCATTTCCGAATTCCCTAGTTGATATGAAAGTAACTTGATTCCTTGCTCTTTCTTTAAACCTCTTAGCTCCACAAGATATTTTTATGGTCAATCTTTGATATAACTTTTTTTCATATTATTCAATTTAAATACAAACTTTGAGGATAGTTTTTTCATTGATCCTTCTCGTAACAAGCAAATATAAAAATTTTTACAACAGAAGCATTTTTTCCCACAAAAATATGATAAGATTATTGTATGGCTATCGAACATACTCACTGTTTTTACTCATTTAATAAAATGTTTTTTACATAGGAAAAATATGTAAAAATCTCAAAAATTAATCTTCTTAAAGATGTTAATTAAAATTGTAAAAAGTTGATAGTTTTCTGAGCTGTTTCGCTTTCCATATCTTCCGACTAAGACATCATTTTAACCGTTGGGATTGTGTTGAATAGGCTGTGTAAGTTGTCATACTTAACGAATCTGAAGAAGAAAAGCTTTAGCGTAGATGATAAAAGTACTGGCAATCAAAATATTCGTATTGAAATTATCATTAATTGCCTAAATTTGTAATCCATTAGTTTATCTACTTTATTTTAATTGATAATTACTGAAAAATGAACTTTATTCTGTTTCTTTTTTTTCAAATATGGAAAACTAAGTTTTCCTTCTCAGAAATATTAATTCATCCCTGTTTGTTCAAGAAATAGTGACTCTTTTTACAGCTCCACAGTACATCTAATCTGTGAGTTGAAGCACCATATTTTTTTGTGCCCAAGTGTGGGTTTTACCGAGAAAGGTGTGAGACCTGTAGTAGGTTCCTGGCTCACTACCACTCACGCTGGGGTATCGTGGTTTTTCTCCACTGCTCTTTTGATGTATGTGAGGAGCACGTTAATCTGGTAGATGAGTTGCAACCGATTATGTTTGAATCTTTGATTTCCCAAATTTTTCACAATATTTATTCTTATTATACCTGTAATATTTCGTAGACCTTTGTCTCAGCTCGTAATTCAATGATATTGATTGTTATTTCCAGTATATTGATTCAAAAATTTCGAATTATTTCAGGCTTTCAACGACAACAGTTGCCATTGCTAAGGAACCTTACGGAAAACAAACGTCAAATCCCTCCTTAAATTCTGGACATTTTGTTCGTTGGAATTGCAAGGAAATATAAAAATGTTATTTAAAAACGCAAATATAGCTTTGTATGACAGAATAGTTTAATTTGATAAGCATTTCCTTAAGCAAAAATTTAAGTTTTAATCTCACAGCTGAATTGTGTCCGTCTGAAGGTTAATAAGAAGACTTGCTCGGATAAGTGAGACACAGATGTTAGATTGCAAAAAATGCAACGACATCATTTTTCGGCTTTATCAGTATTTTTAAATATTTAAATCTTCGCCACCAAAGTTTCTTTCGTTTCTTGTGGCATCTATGGCAACTTTTGAAATTTAAACGGTAATTTTTACAGTTTTATTAAATATCTTAATTTTTCATATTTATTTACTTAGTAATCAACTTAAATATTAATTGCCTTAACTTTTTATGTCATTTCCTTTAATGTTTCAAGTTTATTAAATTATAAATCAAATTTATTTAACGGAACTATTTGCTCGCCATTTTGTATCGCGGAGGTTTTGTGAGTTAACAGTGTAACGTCACCTGTCTGGAAGTATTCCTTTGTCTTTTGGGTTTGAAGTTTCAGAAGTGATCGCACGCATCTTGGAGGTTCGAAACCTGGAGGTTGGGATATATTCCTTCGGTTCTCGGCCTCTCAGACGTGCAGAAAAGTTGATTAGATATGCTTCTGAAAGAAGAGAAAAAAAAGTTTTCATCTCTTCTTTCAGAAGCATATTTAATTATGGGTAGCTCGGTGAGACTTACTTTCTGTGCCTTACCGAAATACACCTCGTTATTTTTATTTACGTACAGAAACCGGAACCATCCATGTTTGATTCATGTCACAATCCATAAAGTATCAGTAAACAAACCAAACTTCGCTATCCGCGTCTTACTCATGGAAGGCCTTAACAGTTAATCAAGAAGCGGCCTGACTGTAGCTCAACTCGGCTTTTGTTTCCGTCTGTCTGACCACAATATCGCAGTTCGCCTTAATCCGTCTCAGTCGATGAAACCGATAAAACAACCAGCCGGTGGCGTACGAAAAGGAAAGAAAGTCTGCTTAGCTCCGAGTATTTCTGCGATTGGGATGAAAAAGATGGGGATTTCAAATAAGAGATGTGACAGCTAGTGATTCTTTGCACCGGAAAATGACATGGAAAAAGATAGATATATCGGGGGGAAAAGATTAAAGTAGGTTAGGGAAGAGAGACAAATCCTCCGTGTGTCATTTGAAGGAATCTACTGGATAGTTAAGTTGCGGAAGAATTGTGCCAACTCTATGAGATGGATTAAGTTGTGGATAAAATGTGATATGCATTAAAGT
>BGPR01009274.1:27887-40867 GCA_013235015.1 Araneus ventricosus | reverse complement strand
TAAGAAAAACATTTATGCGTAGTTGAAAATGGAAAATAAGGGCTTTTTTTCTCTCTTAATATGTCTGAATTGGTTTCTTTCCCCTACTAGAAAAAAGAGATTCCTGTCTCGGCCTCTTCTTGTTTTCTTCTGCCTTTCTATTCCTCTTCTGAGAATATAGATGGCGCCAGGGAGACTAGTGTTTAACGTTTTGCTTTTTCTCGTAGCGCGGGCAAATTATATAATCTGGCTTGTTTCATCATGGGGTAAGTTTTTGAGTTTACCTTATGAAAGCTTATTAATTAAGCTTGATGGCTAATATTTCATTCGTCTTATTCGCGTTTTTAATGTTATTTCCTTTTTTTATGTTTGTTCTTGTGGATTTTCTACCTGAGTTTCTTTGTTTTTGGGGAGTTCGGGCTATCAGAAGCTCTGTATTAGACTAATGGCTTGCTTCTTACAGAAAGTTTCCCAAATATTCTTTTGAATCCATTTCGAATAGTTCTTAGCCCTTGAAAAAAGTGAACTAGAATGGATTCCTTGTTTTGTTCTTGCTTTTCGTTCACTTCAAATTACTCTAGGATTGCTTGTATTAACTTCCTTTTTTAATTTTGGCTTTATTTGTATATCTGTCTAGCTTTATGAATAGATGCTTATGATTTATGTCACTAACTCTTCCTTATGTTCTATTTTTGTTTACCCTATATGCTGTTTCGATTGCAGAAAAGTGAAGAAATCTATCTATAAGGAATGAATCATCTTTATAAAACGCATCTTATTCTTAGAGGGACTTAACGCTTGATCAAGCAGCGGCCTTCAACTCAACTCGGCTTTTGTTTCCGTCTGTCCAACCGCATTCTCGCCCCTCGCCTCAATAGTCTTAATTTCAAAAGAAACATCACAGTGGTGCAATTGAGAATTCCTATAAAGATAATACATTAATCATTTGATAAATGAGGTAAAAAAAACATAAGAAAGGCGCAGTTCGGGTCCGCGCCGTGGATTTTTCGTGAAAACGTCGGGATAAAATCATAAAATAAGTCTTACGCATTAATATGTAATTTAATTATCAATCTCTTTAATAGAATATTTACACAGAGTAGTGTAATGGTTTCAGAATACATAAATCACAGGCTACCACAGACCCTTGCTACATGCGATAAACTTGTGATTAACATTCTGTAAGTTTCGAACAATTCGAAAGAAAACTCTGATTGTTATAATGAAAAAACATGCGGAGTTTGAAATTTTCAATTTCATACCGATTTTTACTTATATTCTGATAAATATTTTTATTGTCTCACTTTGAGTCTACTAATACTCCTCAAGCTCTTCAAACTGACACCACAACCAACCTCCTAGCTAAACGCGTTTCTACGCTACACTTATTTATAGCTTTACATAAAGCTAATTCATAACAATCACGCGCATGTGCTTACATTGGTACAATGACGGCACAGGCAAAACAAATGCTATGATCTATCCGTTGTGGGGTCAACCATTCTTTTCGCATTATTAGTCTCTTAGTTATTAGCGATTCAAATCTGACGATATTTTGTCACGCAAGAAAGTTCGACCGACTTTCACTATAAGAAGCGGAAAGACGTTTTCACGTCAAAATCATTCTAGTGATTGCTGCGGTGTCTCACCAAACTATCAGAATTACCTATCCCGATCCTTAAAGCTTCATGAAACAAACCAAACATCACTACCTGCATCTTATTCTCAGAGGGACTTAACGGTTAATCAGGCAGTGACCCGCAATTCGAAAGGACTTTTGTTTCTGGCCGTCCGACCGCAATATTGCTCCTCGCCCTAATCCATCTCAATCGATGAAACCGATAAAGAAGGCGGCCGGTGACGTCTGAAAAGGAAGAAAGTTTGTTCATCCCCGTGTATGTCTGAGAGTGGGATGAAAAGATAGGGAGAGGCAATAAGAGATGTGACAGCTTGTGCTGTTTTGAAGGGCATGATGACACGGAAAGAGATAGATACATTGGGGAAAAAGATTAAAGTAGGTTAAAGAAGAGAGACAAATATTGCGAATGTCAGCTGAGAGGATCCAGTGCGAGCTTTCTGGATAGTTAAGTTGTGGAAGAACTGTGCCAACTTTATGAGATGGATTAAGTTCTGTTAGACGTTACAGTTATTTCTTTGAACATGAGCTTGATGGCTAGATCTTTATGATTTATATCACTAAATCTCCTTCATATTCTGTTTGTGCTCGTGGTATATGCTGTTTCGTTTGCAGAAAAAAAAGTGAAGACATCTATCTATAAGGGATAAATTTTCTTTATTTCCCGCATCTTATTCTTGGAGGGACTTAACGCTTGATCAAGCAGCGGCCTGCAACTCAACCGGACGTTTGTTTCCGTCTGTCCAACCGCAATATCGCTCCTCGTCTCAATCGATGAAACCGTTAAAAAAAGGCAGCCAGTAATGAATGAAGAGGAAGAAAGTTTGTTCATCCCCTTGTATGTCTGAGAGTGGAATGAAAAAGATAGATGTTAGAAATAGCAAAGATGGCAGAGTACGCAGAATCAAGACAGACACAATTTTCAATTTTTGTTTCTGTCTGTCTGACTGCAATACTACTCCTCGCCTTAATCCATCTCAATCGACGAAGTCTTCTCAGTTCTTCTCAGTCCATGAGTTTTCTTGATAGACATTAAAAAGAACTGTTGAAAACATTATATAGTATACTGATCCATCACGCATCTCCATAGGCAAGAGAGGTGGGTAGCACAGATGCTTCCTTGACACTCATATACAGTCACCGGACAAAAAATTAGTCAACCTAGTGCGCAAGCACAGATGAATCGTATTATGACTTGGGCCCGCTCACTGCAGTGACCACGAACATGAACCAACATGTTTATTTCAACATTCTGGATGATCAGGTGTTGCCTTTCAGTCAACATTTGCATGATGAGTATGCTCTTGTTACCCCTATTTTTCAAGATGACAACAGCACAGTTCATCAGACTGGAAGAATATGTGACTGATTTGATGAACACTCACACACCTTACTGCATCTGGATTGGCCTGCAAAATCACCTGATCTAAACCCCCTAGAAAATCTGTGGGACATGTTGGAACAGCGGGTAAAACGCAGAAATCAGCATACTCTCAATTTGGTGGATTTGGGCGAGCAATTCCTTATCGAGTTGCTAATGCGACGGACCTGCAAAACCTTGTGGACTAGCTTCCTAACCGAATTCAGGTGGTTATGAAGTCCAGAGGCGGAGTTACACAGTATTAAATGATGCTTTTCATGATTTCTCTAGAGGTGACTAATTTTGTGTCCGGTGACTGCACATAGATTAAATACATGGTCGATACTTGACTTCATACTGAAACAAAATTGTTACCTTAAGGCACAAGAGTAATGACAAACAATACGTTCTACCTTACGGCACGACCGATAATCACCAACAATAGAGGTAGGCAATAAGAGATGAGATAACTTGCGCTTCTTCGCAGGGCATGATGACATGGAAAGACAGATACATCGGGAAGAAAAAAAGATTAAAGTAGTTTAAAGAAGAGAGACAAATATTGCGAATGTCAGCTGATGGAATCCAGTGCGAGCTTTCTGGATAGTTAAGTTGTGGAAGAACTGTGCCAACTGTATGAGATGGATTAAGTTGTGGATAAAATGTGTCAGACGTTACAGTTATTTCTGTGAACATGAGCTTGATGGGTAGATCTTTATGATTGAATTACGTCACTAAAACTCCCTTATAATCTATTTTTGATTGCCGTACGTGATGTTTCGTTTGCAGAAAAGTGAAGAAATCAATCTGTAAAAGGTGAATAGGTTGGCACTAAAACCTTAACTTGACTTTAGCTTTTATTTTTTTAATAAATTAGTTTAGTTAGATTATATTAGCGCCCCGTGTTTTCCTTCTAAAGCCGCACTTGGCCTATTTTGGAACGGACTTGGTAATTTTGAGAGGTATTCAGATGACTAGAATGTCCATGTCCACATTTCCTTGTCACAGTTACATTTGTGTGAGTGGGTCGATGTGGAATGTAAATAAATAAACACCACAACTGCGAGAAGATGTTTGACCACAACAGTCTTAAAGTTCTCCGCGTAAAGCCCGGATCTTTGTTAAAGTCTGACTTGGTATCCACGCCCATCCGATCCCGAGACATTACCAGCAACAGACATTACAAGAAAGATTAGGTTGTATTTAAAGGTGTGGCAGACATTTCGTTCATTTGTTATAACGATTATCTTAATGATTTGTGTTTTCAGTTCTGAAAATTTCGCTCTTCGTTGTTAATATTCATTTGTATCGGCCTTAAATGTTTTGATTTGTTTATCTTTATTTTTTATTAAAGGAAGTAATGAGGTAAAAGACAAAAAGGTTCTTTTTCATAATGTTTAAAATACTTTGTGAGTGTGTGTGTAGTATAGAAATATACGGAAATTAAACTCATCACGAACAAGAATACTGAGGAAGGAATGTTACCAGAACAACAGTTCTTCATCTGTATTCCTTAAGAGAATTCTGGAAGAACACTAAACATACTTGGAAGTAGACGATTAACAATTTATATTAGGAACAATTATTGATTCGTTTCGGTTATTCGATTTTAGCGGGAATTATTTTTACTTTTCTTTGAGTAAAAAAATAGATAAATTTGCTCATAGTTTCCTGTCTCTTATAACATTTTTGATACTTGAAAGACCGCGCAATGCAGAGTATTCTTTTAGTGCCTTGAATAAGAACCGTTGTCCCTAATTTTGTTTTTCACTTACTGATTCTGTAATCACCTCATTTCAGATATTTAAAAATTGGTTTATTATTTTATTTTTTACATATTCCTTCAAAAAGTTCATTATATTTTTTAAATTTCCAAATTCGTTCATGGATTTGAAAGACTTCATTCCATTTTTATGGTTTTTCTTTGATCCTCTTAATTCGAAAACAGATTTTTATGCCCAAAGTTGCGATCTTGTGTATCAAGCAAATTTTGAAGCCATTTTTTGCTCAGTCTTTCTAAAAAACAGAAATAAAAATTTTTACTTCAAAGAAATTTCTTTTCCATTCAGTTCTAATAAGATTATTATACATCTTTAGATCATGAACAGGTCTTTTTTACCTCCCTTAGCACAACGTGTTTTTTAAGCATGGCAAACAAAGAAAATATTTTTTATACCAAAGCCGTCGACATTAATCTGCTTAACGATGTTGATTAAAATAATTTTGAACCGTATTCTTAGTCTTCTGAATTTCTTTTGCGCTTCTTAGAATTTGTCTTTATTTAATTTAATCTAAAATAATTCTTTGCATATTTTGATTAATGTCAGTCATACCAAAAAATAACTTTTTTGACCATTTTATTTTGGAATTTAAATGAATTTTTCAAATTGCTTGCTTCTGCTTGTTCAAACGATCCTGTTTCTTTTAACTTAATATTCATTAGTTGAAATATTAATTGCTATATCGCAAATAATTTCTTTAACATATTTCCTCCCCAAATGTAATTTGTGAGGAGATATAGGCAATGGATGAAGAGCTTCTGGAATTAAGCTTTACTACGGTCATTTGCAACTCCATATCACAGATAAGTTGAATTTAAATAGGTTTTTTAAATCGTCACCTGAGTTCAAAGGGGAAAAATAATATTTCATTTACTTCTATGAGGGACATTTCTTCATATTGAAAAATTTGATAATGATTTTTTTGATGAATTCCAGAAAAGCAGAAAAAACTACGGAGCACAAAAAAGTTGAAAAAGTTTTCGAAATGCTACATTTAAAAGAAAACTGTTAAGGTGGGTGGCGCGATGCCACAAAGCTTTTGGATTATTGTTAAAACTGAGGTTTGGGAAGAAAAGATGTTGATTACGAGTTCTCAGAAATGAAAGCGCTACGCCCAAACGAAGATAAACGCAACCTCATTTGTTAAAATCGTTTAATTTCTTTACTTTGGAATAAAGTTGAAAAATCTGATAAACCGAGAATACCTCAGCCACTTTGTTGTGTTTGCGTTGTTGCGTTCCGATAACTTGGGAGAGAAAGCGAAATTTAGTTTTGAGTTGTTAAATGTGAGGCGGGAAGGAAGGTTTATAGAAGTGATTTCTTCTTGTGGGGATGCATACAAACTTATGTTTCTAAGACTTCACTACCAACTGACGTGGACTACTAAAACTTGAACCTCAAAGGGGGCCAACTCAATAGAATTTGGTTTGCCTAAACCCTGCTGCAAGCTACGAACCCTGCCGATGAGGGCTATACTCCTGAACGGGTACATAAAATTTCATTCCCTGAATAATTTATCGCGACAATATCCCTCTTTCACAATATACTGTCGCAAAACTGTATTGCCGTTTCCTTACTGTATAAGTTTCATGGTTGGAAAGTAACATTTACAGGGTTCTTATTGGATGCCGGGAGAGGCCTAGATAACACCCCGACCTTGGCGACTTTAGAGACAAAATGAAAATCCTCGAATATACTAGAATTACCATTCCATCTCTATTAGAAAGGGAAATACTGAGATTGTTCTAGATTATTCTGTGTAAACGTCACGTCACGTCGGAAAAGGCTATAAATACCGAACTGCAAACAAGGGAAAATAATCTGTTCGGAGTCTTGTTCGCATTGCGAATTCGTTAGCTGTTAGAGTGCTATTGTTGGTGCTATTACTGTTATTATTAGTGATTTGCTGTCTGCTTGTGTTGCTGATTTGTGCAAGTGCTGTTCTTTTCGTGATACCTGTGCTTCGAGTTTCTGGAATATTCGTTAAATAAAGAGTTATTTTCATTTACCCAGCTTGTTCTACCATTTTCACCGTACACCCACCTAACGATTTACGTAACAATACATACATGAAGTGACTACTTGGAATGTATAGTTTTTGATGAACTTGTAGAGAAACATGCGCACGAAATCTTATCATCTCAGATCGTGTTTTAAATGCTCGAGAAGCAAGAAAGAAAATTTGTATACCAATATTTCAATTACATTGCGCTGCAAAAAAAAAAAAATTAAAATTTCGAGCCCTGATACCATTCCTTCTGATTCTTATGTAAAATGACCTCCTAAATCCAAATATGACACCCATTTTGCCCCATCACCCACCGTTTTCTCGGGACGCCCCCCCCCATTTGTGACACTGTTTGGTAATTTTATGCCCATGAATTTGATTTGGAGGGGGGAAGCATTATTTTAACCGTTAAATGTCTTCTGAGGGGCTACAGAGGTGAAAAATTCTAAAATATGAACATTTGTAGCAAGGGGGGAGATTTGGGTGGGGATTTGTCCCCTTAAATTTAAAAAAAAATCAATGAAAATGACCGGTTTTTCTGGTTTGTTTTCGCAATTTTTTCACTTATTTTCTACGTATTCCAGCTTCCAGCCCCCTCTTTTCCTCACCCAAACACCCCAAATAATAAAAATATATAGCAACAATTTTGGCTAAAAGCGGGTGAGGGAGAGATGCCCCGAAGCCCTGACAAAAAAGTTTGGAGGATTCATTGAACAACGTTGCCGCTCTTTATTTTTATCAATATTCTGTAATTTTATGACCATGAATTTCATTTGGAGGGGGGGGGAAGGATTATTTTAACACTTAAATTTAAAAATAAAAATATAATATATAATAATAAATAATAATAGATAATATAATATAGATGTAATAAATGTAATTTATAATAGAGTACCTTCATCTGGTGCTTGCTTTCCTCTTGTACCATGAAGTAGAAGTTTTTCGGACCAATGATCACCAGTATTCTGCCAACATGCTCGCATTTTTTAATGCAAGCCATGCTCGTTTTCCTTTGCGGTTCAGGTGTTTCATAAGCGTTGAATCTTTAAAAAGTTGTCTAATCTGGGGGTCCACGAAAATTCCTTCCTTGATTTTAGCCTCACTAAAACAAAAAATTACAGAACAGTGATAAAAATAAAGAGCGGCAACGTTGTACAGTGAATCTTCCAAACTTTCTTGTCAGGGCTTCGGGACCTCTCCCCCTCACCCGCTTTTAGCCAAAATTGTTGCTATATATTTTTATTATTTGGGGTGTTTGGGTGAGGAAAAGGGGGGGGCTGGATGCTGGAATATGTAGAAAATAAGTGAAAAAATTGCAAAAACAAACCAGAAAAACCGGTAATTTTCATTGATTTTTTTTTAAATTTAAGGGGAGAAATCCCCACCCAAATCTCCCCCCTTGCTACAAATGTTCCTATTTTAGAACGTTTCACCTCTGTAGCCCCTCAGAAGACATTTAACGGTTAAAATAATGCTTCCCCCCCTCCAAATCAAATTCATGGGCATAAAATTACCAAACAGTGTCACAAATGGGGGGGGGCGTCCCGAGAAAACGGTGGGTGATGGGGCAAAATGGGTGTCATATTTGGATACAGGTGGTCATTTTACATAAGAATTTGCAGGAATGGTGTCGGGGCCGATTTTCATGCAGCGCAGTGTTACCCATGCAGATTTAGGATTATAATCTCTTTCCAAAATCAGATTCTCTACTTTTTCTACAAATATGAAGTTTAGGAAAACAATTTTAACCTACATCCCATTATCTTCTAAATTCCCAACAGACAGCATATTTTTCTCAGCAAAAAGGACAGGAACTCTTCGGGTATACTAAAGACAACGTTGGCTGAGACGTAGTTATGAGATTTTTGTATCGATCTTGGCTCCGGAGTTTCGTTTATCTGTGATAAAACTTCTGGGGAAACAAGATTTCAAAGGGAAAAATTGAAGTTTTATGAGCAATTTCCCTTGCCTTATCGTTCGGTTAGGATATGGTTTGATCAGTTTGGAGGAGGTCCGTTGGATTTTATGGTCACGTTTAACAGATGCCGAGGAGGTGAACTTCTGAGAAGTTGATTAAAGTACCAGCATTCAAAACGTTTGTTTTAAGATACATTACTCATTTTCCTTTTATGTATGTACTCTTTGCAGGTCACCTAATTTATCTACTCTTTGATAAAAGAAAATTGATAAAGATAATTGACGCATTTTCATCATAACTGCGGATGTCATCAATAGTATCACCACCTCGTCAGCTTATAAAGTTAAAAAAACCCACAAAAATTGAAATTCAAGAAGTTTCCCTTTAACGTTTCATAAGTTATAGAAGAAATTATGCTAAATACATGTGTGTAGATTTTGAAAATGTTTTGTATTTTGCCCTTCTTAAAATCGCGGCCAATTTTGGTCTAACTTTTTATATAGATAGAGTAGAGGAATTATTCAATGTTATCTGCCAAATGTTTTTCTCCGGGATAATCAAAATTTGACCCTATTTCTGGCAGGAGTGTCGATTACCCGAACATTTTAGAATTTGATGCTGTCTGGTAAGAGTGTCAATTACCAGGAGAAAGTAAACTTTGATCGAACCACCTAAAGTTTGACAATATCGAATCTTGAAATTTTGATCGATTAATTAAATTTAGACACTTTCCATCAATTATCCAAACGTATCCACCGACAGTTTTAAATTATCAAACCACTTAGATTTTTGTGCTGTTGGAATGGATAGTTGATTATCCACGTTTGAATGGATTGTTATAACTAGTATTAGTAGTTTGACGTTATCCTGAATTGTGGAACATTATCCAAAGGAATCATAGACTACTGAACTGACTGAAGTTTCATATTATTCGGAAAATTTAAAGTTCGAACGTCCAAACTTTCGTCTTTTTCATATTTTGGAATTTCAATGACAGCTTGATTACTCCGGTCGGATGAATTTATTACATATGCATAAAAATGTCGATCTCTTGCATGTTTTTATCACGCATTTTAAAGGAATCACTGCGTGAGACAAGGTTGAGTTACTTTGATAAATGACATGCGCTGTTACGTCAGTCGTGTGACTATGACTTCACGAGTTCATTTTACAACTACAGAACGTCATTTCTGGTTTTTCAGATATAAAGAATGGATGCTACAAAGGTGAGGAATACTTTGTTCACTTACTACAAATGCTAATATTTCCCGTAATATTCAAATTTTTGAATTCAAATTTTAACACAATGTTTCTTTTACGTATTGTCAAGTATTCTGTAAGTTTCTTATAATTTGAAAGAAAACTCTGCATGTTATAATCAAAAATCATGCGGAGTTTCAAATTTTCAATTTCCTACGGATTTTTACTTATATTCTGATAAATAATTTTATTGTCTCACTTTGGGTCCTCGAGCTCTTCAAAATGACACCAGAATCAACCTCCTATCTAAACGCGTTTCCACGCTACACTTATTTATAACCTTACATGAAACTAATTCATAACAATCACGCGCATGCGCCTACACTGGTACAATGACGGCACAGGCAAAACAAATGCTATGATCTATCCGTTGTCGGGTCAACCATTCTTTTCGCGTTATTAGTCTCGTAGTTATTAGCGATTCAAATCTGACGATATTTTGTCACACAAGAAAGTTTGACCGACAATCACTATAAGAAGCGGAAAGACGTTTTCACGTCAAAATCATTCTAGTGATTGCTGCAGTGTCTCACCAAACTATTAGAATTACCTATCCCAATCCTTAAAGCATCATGAAACAAACCAAACATCACTTCCCGCATCTTATTCTTAGAGGGACTTAACGGTTAATCAGGCAGTGACCCGCAATTCGAAAGGACTTTTGTTTCTGTCCGTCCGACCGCAGTATTGCTCCTCGCCCTAATCCATCTCAATCGATGAAACCGATAAAGAAGGCAGCCGGTGACGTCTGAAAAGGAAAGAAAGTTTGTTTATCTCCGTGTATTTCCGCGAGTTGGATGAAATACATAGAGATAGGCAATAAGAGATGTGACAGCTTGCGTTTCTTTGCAGGGTATGATGACACGGAAAGAGATAGATATATCGGGAAAAAAGATTAAAGTAGGTTAAAGAAGAGAGACAAATATTGCGATTGTAAGCCAAGAGAATCCAGTGTGGGCCTTCTGGATAGTTAAGTAATGGAAAAGTTGTGACAACTATATCAGACGAATTACGTTTGGGATATAACGCAGCTTGGCTTGTATTGGATATTGAAGCTTACTGGCGTAATAGCCATATTTGACTATACTGCGCCAAACTTATGATAGATCTACAGGCACACGGTAGCATTTAAAACTGTTTAAATTCTAAATCTTTGCAGTTGGTATAAAACGCAATACAATCTTAAGATAAAATCCAAATGCCATTAAAAAGGTAGTAATGGCAATTACATAAGTATCGTGAAATGTAATCAGAGAGTGAAACCATTTTCTCAACAGTGTTAAGAAAAAAAGGATAATCAAAACTCACGAAAATAAAAGATTCGAACAAGTAAAAATGCGTGAAAAAAACCCACTTAATTCAAAAAGAAACGTTGAAAGAAAATAATTGTAGTCTTTTAACTTGATGTCTTTTCAAGTATTTGTCATGAATAGGGATACTTAAATTCGAGTCATAAAAAGTTTAAAATCATTCCATCGAAATCGGCTCGTTTTAGTCTTTGTTTCAGAATAGATTTGTCAATAGAGGTTTGATGTGTAGATGGATGTTGCTCTTCAACAACAAAGGGAATTTTTCAATCGTTTCGTTAGGGTCGTAGGATATAACGTGGTAGACATTTCAATTATTTCTTCTAATGAGAACTTGATCTTCTTTATATATGTCATTAAATCTTCTTTTTACGCTGCTTAGTTCCAATTTCAAATATCTCTTGTTTTGAATTAATCTGTGTTTTCAATAACGGTAAACAATTTTTTGATCACATTTTTTGATTCTACTGTGAGTAACTGAATATATGTATTCAGAGACGGTATTTACTAAGATATTAGTGAAATGAATCTTAAGTTCAAGTGAAAGTTCCTGCACATTTGGCGATCCGATCAACTTGCTGATTTGCGGCTAATTACTAGGTGACAAAAGATATTTCTAGAAGTTTCATTATTACGGCAGAAGCGTTTCGTCTTTCACGAGAATTTCGTGATGATGAAGTTCCCAGTCATTCAGCGGTTAAATACAAGGAGTTTTGTAAATTGATATTCCCGCCAGGAGTTGGGTGAGTTCCCTGCATGGATCGCACAATAAAGGAGCCAAGATATGATGTTCATCTCCCGGATTTCACCACTTTCGAAAACTGTACTCTAACACTGTAATACTTTGTAAAACCGTACTAATCAGTACTTGGAGTGGATTGTGTTTATCTTTTGGTTTCCACATCTATCTAGGTTGACAGATCACAACTCATGTAAAGATCTATCTATTTTCCTGAAATATCTACGTTTTGGCACTGACGTTTTTGGGAAGTGGTTTAAATATAAAAACAAGATCGAAATACAGGGTGTACGCAAATGAAGTGACTCATTTCAAAATTTAATACAAAAAAAACCGAAAAATGTTGGAACTATAGTTTTTTAAAAGTGAGAGCTCTTCTCAAAAAGTTTTTTCAGGTAGGTAACATACCATTTCGGTGGTCTAGGGTGTCATAAATTGCTGGAAATCAAAAATTTGTTTAGAGCAATTATCTGAGAAAATATTAAAACTGGAAGAAAAATAAAAGCATGTATTTGTAAGGAATTTTACGTTCTTTATTTTCTTAATTCACATGTAGTGTGAAAACTGAAGTGTTTTCGTGATATTCAAGAAACACTAAGAAAGGAAACCAGAAAACGTGCATCGGCTTCTGCTGATCGGTGGCCATTGCGAATGGATTTTTCTTGCTGTAAGAAACTTAGAACGGCGTAATGCAGCGTTACCTATCTGAAAAGAAACTCTTTCAGATGAGCTCTTATTTAAAAAAACCCCGTAGTTCTAACATTTTTAGTTTTTTTTTTAAATTAATTTTTGAAATGAGTCACTTCATTTGTGTACATCCTGTATTCTTCGTAAATTTGTTATCTTTGACGTTCCTGTCTCGTAGAATAACGACACCAGATTTAAAATGAAATATATCATTCACGACTTTGTGAGACATTCAGAATATCGACGAACATCGTGGTGATATCGTACAATATCTTGTGGATATATCGTACAATATCTTGTGGATA
>BGPR01009274.1:0-20853 GCA_013235015.1 Araneus ventricosus | reverse complement strand
AATGTTATAAACTTAGGAATGTTATAAACTTAGGGATATTATAAACTTAGTAATAAAACAAATCATAGTAAAAGCTTGCATTATTGCGACTTCATTTTAGAAAACGAACGGAGACCATCTTGAGGTTGATAGCACATCAGCCTTACCTTTTAAACGCTCCATCATCAACAGACATTTTGGCGGAACCCTCTTCCCCCGCATTCGTCCAGCTGCTATCAAGTTACAACGGCTCTCTTCAAAAGAGAACAAATTAAGCATCTCCTACGCTTGATTTAACATTGTTCTTAGGGCCGGTGTGGCCTAGTGGTAAGGTTTTAGCTTCGGAACCTGAGGACTTCAAGGTTTGAAACACGATTCCTAAGAAGATCCGTCTTGTTTGTCGACCAGGTGCTCGTTAAATCTGACGTGCGTCATACGCCCACCTGTTGCTGTGGTGCGGAAATTTGGAGAGGAGGTGCCAGCTTAGTTGTCTTCTTCGTCATCTGTCCTCGTTTCAAAATTATGATGGTGTGTAAAATATTCAGATAGTTCGTCATTTCCTTCAGTAAGGTTAGCTGGTGAGAAAGTGAGTACGTACATAATTCAAAAAGGCATGACTCATTAAAATTCCATCGGCTGGGCATGCATCCTATCCGGAGAGACTTAGGGTTGACAGAAATGTAGTAAACTTTGGTGTGAGACTAATGTTGCTATTGTTACAAAAATCGTTCTTGTGTGTGTACGGTGAAAGCAGTTCAACTAGGAAGATAATGGAGAATGATACTTTATTCTAGAATATTCCGGAAAACACGAGGTATAGGTAACAGGAAAAACAACAATTGCAGAAATTAGCCACACAGTGCAGACACCAAATCACTAATAATAATAGTATGAACACGAAGAAGAGCGCCTAGTGTCTAACAGCTGACCAAGTCACAACGCGAACAAGACTCCAAAGAGATTCTTCGAACTCCGAAGACGTTCAAAGACGATTGTCTTATCTCAGCAACACCGGGTTTTTATACCTTTTCTGACAAGATGTGAAGTCACATGGAATCATCTAATAAATTCTGTATGTCTCTGATTCGAGAAAATTCTAGCGTTTTTGAGGACTTTCATTTTATCGTCAGAGTCGCCAAAATGGTCGCCAAAGTCGAGAGTCGTTGATTTCAATTCTCCGATAGGTAGTAAGAACCTGTGTAAATGTCTCTTTCCAACCATAAGACTAACATTGTGGGAAAGCGACATTATATGTTCGTAACAATTAGGAAGAATTGCAATGCTGGCATTTTTTAAAAAAGAGATGAGAGAAGGGCCAGGCAGTGACTAAGTGTATTGAAAAGAACGGAAAACCGACGTTGAAAAGGGAACGAGAACCGAATTTTACAAGACACCGGAACACTTGCGAGCTAGATGGAACAACCCCCGTATACAAACCTGTAATTCTGATAAGTCCATCCTAAGAATATTTTTGTTTAGTGATCAACTACCAAAAATTTACAAGAGCAGACACCGGTAGTTATTTAGAATAAAAGATTAATTTCTCACCTGCCAGGCTAATATTCGCTTGTAAAATCAAGCATGTCTAACTTGTAAATAAAGTGTGTAAATAAATTTTCATTCATTCGAAAATAGTGTATAAAATTAGTTTCTGTACGGTCCGAGCTAAACTTTTGTAGGAGCGTGGAGGATAAAAAGAATGTAGCAGATGTCCGTCCCAAAATGACTCACAAGATGCTCCAAAACGTGACGTTAAACTTGGTACTTTTCCGTTAGCCGGGCGCAAATGTCGCCAATTGTGAACCAAACGCGAGCCAAGTCGCCAAGAGAATGGTTGTAAGAAATTTGGCGGAATTCTACATTATTTGATGATTTTTCGCTTGCGCCCGGCTAACGGAAAAGTACCCTAAACTAAGCTAAGATAATCGACTGTGTTTCTCACCTGTCCAATCTGTCACCTTTGTAGAGTCTTTTATTCAAGTTATGGAGATCCGAGGTTCGAGTCTCTACCAGGATATTTATTCTTCGTTTGTGCATACGAACATTTTATGTTTAAAAAGTAACTGAAAACTAAGCTGAAAATGTATTGAGTAAAATCTCCTGTGATATTAATGTTATGCGTATTGCCAAGCAACATAACTTTCACAAACAAAAAATATTCTTTCATTACATTATAATTAGAATAGCCAGAAATCGAAATTCTTAACCTTTTTAAAGTTATCTGTGAAATTAATTCAATTTATTTTGAAAAATTAGATTAAAGCTTTCCTGCTGCAACTGTAGAAAATATTTTTCGAACATCTAACTTGTAAAAACAATTTTGACAGCATGTCTTAAGTTTTAGTCACGAAATATACTTATTTCTACAGAGAAATGTCACTCTATGCGGGACAGCATATTTCTTTTTTAAAATATGAGGGAAAGTATAACTGGAAAATTCTGGAATTAAAATAATATATTTAAATAGAAATGGAAGTTTCAAATGGTATTCTAGTTCCTTTTATAATCCATTAAAATCTCAGACGATAATGCTTTTGAGAAATAAAAAAAAATTCTCCCATAATTCTTAGCTCTGTTTTCTGAAATTTTGCTCCGCTAAAATTCCTTTTATCTCTTTCTGTGCTTTAAGTAAGCTAAACTTAAGTACTTTTTCCTTATATTATTAGCTGAAGAAGCATATTGAAGAAAAAAGAATTAGAGAAGATCGCATCAACCATTTTCAAAAACCATTTCTTGGAAAAACAAAGGAACTTCCAAACCTTTTTATTTAAATTATTCGAAATATTTTTTTTGTTCCCTTTCGAAGATTAAACAAATACTTAAAGAATATTAGTAATATCACAAAAAATGTGGAACTATATCGATCATTTCTTGGCATTCTTTATCTGTGAAAAAGTAATGGATTTTATCTCATCGATGTTTATGCTCGCTGGACTGTAATTCGTCATAGCTGTCGTTCCTCTTCTTCTAAAAGAGGAGTGCTATTTATCTTTTTTGCCAAAAAACCGAATTCTCTGACGAATGGAGCAATTGCGTGAGGAAGAAACAAAAACCGAATTTATGTCGCAGTTTTTATTTATTTTGCTTCTTCTGTAAAGTTCTAGTCAACTGGCTCAAGGACTGGGAAATGCACCCTGCTACCGGGAAATGTGAAATAAATTCAGTTTAGGAAAAAAGTCATGTTCGCTAATCGTTTATTTTTCAAACGTACATGTTTCCGAACATTTTTTAAAACCAGATGCTGATGTTTTAGAAAAGTTAAGTTCATAATAGTTAAAAATTTCTATATTGCTTTGTCATAATTTCTTCCTATTTTTATATATATACACTTCATTTACGATCAAAATAATAGCATGACTTTCTAAAATTTTAAATTGATATTCCTTTTAACTAGAAGACGGGTCAAAATTTTCTAAATAGGTTACATTTCCATAGTATCGTTTTCAAGATGGAATCACTCGTTCGTTTTAATGAAAATATAACTAAACTTATAGAGGGACGAGACTCAAGTTTGTGTGTAGTGCTGCTGAAGAATCCATTCAATTTTAGGAACCATTTTTTTATTAGGCTACGTTCCACAGCACAGAACATTATAGTTACAAGACAAAAGACAGAGAACATCACGAGACAAGCACACAGACAAGAATGACAGAGAGGCATCATGGGAAAAAGATGGCTCCAGTAGCGCCACCTACCATAGAAAGGAGAAGGCTGTTGATTGTAACCGCTACAAACTAAAGAAACATGCCAGTGTCTGCCTTGAAATGAAAACAGTGTCTGCCTTGAAATGGACAAACACTTACATGTTGGCCTTGTGACCAAGATAAGTCATATACAGTAAAACCTGTTTATAACGATATTGTAGGGATCTAGAAAATGATTTTTTTATAGACAGGTTATCGTTGTAGACAGTTTGAGGATTTATGCCTCCAATATTTATGTACATGCGAATGTGTTAATATATTAACACTAGCAGTGCGCTCGTGGAATCAGGACTTAAAAAAATGAAATAAATAACGCCCACAATTGACATGAAAAAGTTTTGAAAACAAAATCAAAACAAAAGATACACATTATTTGATTTTCCCTCTTATTTTTTTCGCAATAATGACGTTTTATCTGTAGAAAAACAGTACGGAGTACGTTAAAACAATATTAAAAGATTGCAACGTGGAAATCACTATTATACTGAAAGCAAAGTATGCAATACGAATAAATACGTTATGATACTGCCGAAAATAATAATTAAAGTCATTCAATTGAAGGTTATGATGTCACATGTGCTCTGAACCATCAGCCAATGAAATTGCCAGCAACGTTCCGGAAAAGTCTCGCGGGAGGAAGCTTGCTAGAGAAAAATAGCTTTCAACTGACCAGGAAAAGATTAATTTAAAAAAACGGGAAAAAATATTTTAACCGTTCTTGTTTTAAATCTGACAGAACCGTTCCAGTTATAAGCTGAAAAATAACAGTGTAATTAAACAGCAAATAAACAGTGTAGCAAATCAGCAAAATTTAAAAACAAAAATAAACGAAAATAACGATGGCAAAACAGATTACTATTTAGAAATTTCTCAAAATTCAGTAAATTACGTTAGAAATTCAAAACTAACTTTATTAGAACAAATTGTTTGCTCTTTCCGAAGGTGTTTCTATTTTTTCGTACAATTATCTGAAGCCATGCTGTTAAGAAATTAGTGCGAAAAATCACCCAAAACAACACAAAATATTAAATAAAATATTTTCTAGATTAAATTTTAAAATTCCGGCTTCGAGGTGCATTGAGTCATCATTAAGACTACATGTGTGCCAAATTTCAAAGTTGTAAGTGAGATAGATTCGTCTGGGCATCGCACACACACAAACATTGCCTTTTATAAGTATAGATGGAGATATTTTATTGCGCCTAATGATTTACCTTACAAATAACAGCTGATATAAAATTGTATTTTATAAACATATAAAATTTTATATTTGATCTTTTTTTTAAGAACTACCATCTAAAAATTTTAGATGGAAACTTTGTCTGCAACGTCATTCACGGTACCTTGGGACCGTTTTCGTTTGTTATCCACATAACTTTTTTCCACAGCATATCCAAGGTTCTTTCTTTTCATTTCAAAATTAGCTATCGTCGACTGAAAATCCCGTATTTTTTAGTTAATGTTTTACACCGCGCCATCCTAGATTCAAGGGGTTCACGTATCACAATCGAACTCCAAGGAACAAGTGGGCAGTCCGAAGTGCTAAATGCCAATGAACAGATTTATGTAGGGTTGCCATACGTCTGGACAGTCCGGATTTCAAATTTACGTTCGGATTTGTGTCCGGAGTTCAAATTTACGTTCGGATTTTTGTCCGGATTTCAAATTTACGTTCGGATTTGTGTCCGGTGTCACGCCACTGAATGAGGCGAGGGAGAAATTTGGTTGTAATTGAGAAAAGCTGACGTATTCGCAAAGGCTGATGTCATTCCGCCAATGAAAGAAAATTCATTTTTTACAGTGTTAGCATCCATTGTTGGTGGCAAAGTGGATCAACCTCCTTCTACAGACACCAGTTCAAACTCGAAATTAAAAGTTTTGTCAGTTTAATTTGAATTCATTTATATAATTTCAAGTTTATCATTATTATAATTTTGAACTACCAATCATTAATAAAAATTGCATCTTCTCTGAGTTCTAAGTCTTAAATTTTTTTCGCATTGTTATTCAAAAGGGTTAGGAAACTTTTAGAATTTTAAACGATAATTTCACTCTCCCAAGGCCCTTCAACCCACTCACTCACCAGAGTGTCCGGTTTTCAACCAAAAAAGTTATGGTAACCCTACCCACCAGGAGCCAGAGTAACAACCGTCTGTGCACATTCCATTCGCTAGCTACCATCTAGATCTCCCTACTATAACAGGCTGAGATTTCTAGGCCTCTGTCCTCCGGATTTCTAAGTTATCAGACATTTTTGACCACATGGTGTCGTTTCCCAAGAAAAAAACCCTGGTTTCCCTAAAGACGTAAAATTATCGTTATAGACATCGTCGTAGGTAGGTTCAAAATACATTGAGTAAATAGGAATTCCACCAGGACAAAGAAAATATCGTTTATCATTATAGACAGTACCGTTATATACAGGTTTCACTATATTGCAATCATTACGTAAGCAAACGAAACTTTTAAGCTTTTTTTGTATTGTGCGCAAATTTTTACTTCCTATCCTGGTTTAGAAGACATTTATGTTCACTTGTAATTGGTGCGATTGTTTTGAATAACCCTGTGTCAAGGAATTTATTGACAACAAGAAAGAAGAGGGGAAAAGAATAATTGATAGAAATTTCATCTTGAATGATAGGAGTTATGGGATTTGAAGCAACAAAGGCTGTAATCCCCAATTGATAGAAATGCACAATATTCAATTTTGTTTTGTTGCACGAGAGCGATTGAAATATCCGTATCGATTATTCTAATTCTTTTATACCCAAGAATTTTTTTGTGAGTGTTTATAAATGCAGACGATAAAAATCATTTCGTATTGTGCATAGGCAGAATCTATCTGAATGCTTCATTTCTTCCTAGATTATTCCTTTTAATTCCAACTAACGATGGATCCACGCAAATAATCTACGCTTGAAAGCTTATCTCATTCCGAAATACGCCGTAAGTTTTCTTTCTTCATAACGAAAAAGAATATTTAAATCGTAATTTATGCATCTCGAAATGATAACTGAATTATAACTTTTTCCGCCATAAGATGAATCAGTGTTTTCAAAAACTTCATTAGTTTTTATTGTAATTATTCTATTTTAATTTCGATTATTCTAATGCTTCACGAGAAAAAATTATCTGGGCGATTATACCAGCAGGAAATAGAAATATTTTCGTAAAGCGCATGGGTAGAATCTATCTCGATGCTTCCTTTCCTCGTGCGTTGTCCTCGTTGATTGCAAATAGCGACGGATCCACGCAAGAAAATCTACGCCTGGACTTTTATCTGTTAGGAAAGTCTGCATTTTAAGCTACGAAGCTTGCATCTTTTCTAAATTGTCTCTCGTACCTTTACTCTAAGATTCGAAGCGTCCTTTCTTTAAGATTTTTACGTCATTTCTTTGAGCTAGTCACTTCACTTGACATCCATATTAGCAGCTATTTAATCGGAATCGTATGACGTTGTCTATCCGATTCCCGCAGCTGATATGTAGATCTGATTATTAGCAGAGTATATATGCTTGTCTCTACTATGTCATTTAGAGAGAGAGAAAGAAGGAGGTGCGGTCTGTAGGTCCTCTCAGCATTCTCCCCTCGGAGAGACGTCAGTGCCATGTAAGCTGTTGCTGTACCTATAAGATGTAGGACAAGTATCAAGCTTGTTAAATGAAAATGTAATCTGTAAATATGTTCTTAAATGTGGTCGTCTAAATAAATGTCTCTTTTAACTTATACGGTTCGTCATTTCTGAAGTCAATAATAAATGCTCTATCTCATAGAAATTCCACTGTATGCAATAAGCCAGGACGTTTTTAGCTTATTATCCAGCAGCTCTTCATAACTAGTGTTATTCAAGCTGCCTGTCTCTACTTTACGAGACTCACAAGTGATATTGGCAAACTCGCTTCCTGTGCCTAATATTATCTCAATTCGAGATTCTCCGTAATTTTTCTATCACAAATTAAACAATTGAATCACTTGAAATTTTTTCAGAAAATCATGGATCATAAGCAAAAAGAATATTTAAATCGTAATTTATGCATCTCGAAATGATAAATGAATTATAACTTTTTCCGCCATAAAATGAAACAGTGTTTTCCAAAACTTCATTAGTTTTTATGATAATTATTCTATTTGCATTTCGATTATTCAAATGCTTCACGCGAAAGAATTATCTAGGCGATTATACCAGCAGGAAGAAGAAATAATTTCGAAAAGCGCATGGGCAGAATCTATCTCTGCTTCCTTTCCTAGTACATTGTACCCGTTAATTACAAATGGCGAAGAATTCACGCAAGAAAATCTACGCCTGGACTTTTATCTCATTCGAGATTCTCCGTAATTTTTCTATCACAAAGTAAACAATTGAATCACTTTAAATTCTTTCAGAAAATCGTGGATCATAACGTAAAAGAATTAAATCGTAATTTCTCCATCTCGAAATGATAATTGAATTACAATCTTTTCCTCCGTAAAACGAATCACTGTTTCCCTAAACTCCATCAGCGTTTATGATAATGAGTTTTAGAATTTCCGCGTTTAGAATTTTGTTCGCTTTAATAATTAAACCCAAAGGAAATCTCTTTCAATTTACGCTGCAACGATCGATTAGAATGTGTGACGCACTGAATGGTTCAACTGTTTTGAATGACTGTGAGAACATCTTTTCGACATCAGTCGGACCTGATCAATATCCGGATGCAAATTTTGACGTTAAGACGGACTTTAAAGGCACTTTAATACAAGGTGTGACCAATAAGTAGAGTGAATGATCAAATAAGTCTCAAATTGAGTCGTCCCCACATGGAAACTGTTTACAACCCTTCAAAATAGTCCCCATCGTACACGTACCTCTGCCAACGTGTGTACGAATAGTCGCAGAAAGTTCTTGAAAACTCCTCCAATGGCGTAGCTCTTGATTCCCGTGTCAAGCAGCTGGAATGTGGGCAATGCTTTTTTTATTGGCCACGCCGACCCTGCTTATCCAAAGGGGTATAAAGCATGCCACGAGTCGGCAGGGTGTGTAATGTTTGTAAATCTTCGCCCTTGAAGAGCCAATTAAAGTTAAAGAAACAGGATAAAGTCCTTTGGTGACAGGTCTGGGGAATAAGGGGGATGCGACTATTTAATAACCCCATGTTGAGCGAGAAACCGCTGTCCAGACGTAGCTATATGCGGCCGTGCATTATCGTGTAAGAGAGAAACCAAGAGCCAGGTTGCTTCAGATATAGCCGTACACGGCGAATACGAGCCAAAAGTTGTTTGAGCAAATCGCAGTACACAGTCTTCAAGGTCAAGGTGTCTTCTCCATACACCTTGTAGGGTCTTAGCCCAGTGATACTGAGTTATGAAAAGATTTCACCAGACACAGCAATGTCAGGATATTAATTTTAATTAAAGCTTCTTGGTTACTGGATTATTTACAAGAAATATATAAATTAATATCAATCATAAATTCTGCCTAACTCAGGACGAGGTAGCATAAGTCAAAGTCAAAGTTGAATCTGGAATCAATCGCAGATTTGCTGTGAATCTACTCGTACGTAAACTGAAAAGTTCAATAAAATTCTACTCAAGGTGATGTCCGATGGCCGGAAAAGTGATTTGAGGGATTAGACCGCTCACAATATTTGCATATAACTACCAAAGAGTTATATCGGTTACCGAAGTAGGTAAATGGCGGTGAAGTATTGCACGTTCACTTTCGAGACAAATTCCGAAGAATTCCTCAGTTGCTTTCCAGCTCTCTAAGAGCTTATTCAGCCAAGGGTTGGCTTAACGGTTTCACGGGACTAGGCCCGAACAAGAACAGCGCCTCGGGCTGAGAGCTGCCTTCAGAATTCTCGATCACGAGAATTCAATCTCGAATCTCGACTCCGAATCGAATATCTTCGAATCCGAAAACAATCTCCTCTTCTTCCGTCCCGAATTCCAGCTTAAGAACACCTTTGACCCTGCCCTCCGAGGCGTGGCCGAAAGGTTAAGTTTTTATGATTGCAGGGTGACGAAACAGTTTCACCAACCACAAATCTCTGCTCCTCTTCCCGCTTCATCATTGGCAAAAACCACAGCGTAATGCGTTCCTTCTCGTAAACTTGGGTGATCTGTTCCAACGGTCAGTCGGCACGGTCCTTTCAAAAAGCCCTTCGGGTTATGTAATTCGGATCGGTTTTACGACATCGGCTTCCTTTCTCCGTTCGCTTTCAGCTAGCTCGTTGGGGGGTCTGGTCACTCGTCTCGTGGGAATTTGGCGGCTTCTCGAGACCGCACAACCTGCTTCAGATATTGCATGTCTTTTGCCTGCTGAGTTACCCAATTTGTACAAAAATTTCAAATTGATTCTTTGCTTCATGACACGCCACAAAACCACCGCACAGACAACTGTCAATAATAAATTTATCAAGACTCACAGGCGCAGAAAACCACGCGCTACTGTTAACTGAATATCGCGGAACACGACGGTGTCGCTGATAATCGGGTTGCTCCCATTCACAATTTGAGGGATGATTCACCCTACTTATTGGTCACACTTTGTATTTGAGAAAATTTAAAAACCTTAACTCATCGATGACTGTTTACTTTCGCTTGTACGAAGTATACACAAAGAAAGTACTGTAATCATCAAAAAAAATTCTCTTGGAGATATAAATGCATCCCCACGTTTCAGACCTCCTCAAGTCCAAGAAAACCATTTTTGGAATGATGTGTATCTGTTTAGAAGCTCAGAAAATCAGGGAGATTATTCGATGAAATCTAGCATTCCCACAGCAAAACTGCAGATCTGAATCAAATTTTGGACTCAATCCATCAAAGGGAAGAGATACTTTTGAACACGTACACGGTTTCGTCACTGTACTGTGCAACTACACAAAAAATTGCCATAATTTACGAACTTTTTTTTCAACATGCTCGTTGTTGGGATAATTACAACATCATGCTATATACCCCTCATAATCTGATATGGAATCTTCTGAGTGGCTGGCGCCACCTTGCGTGGTGTTGCACTGTTCATAGCTCAGGCACTGTTACAATGAGTCCGACGAAAGACGTGATATTTTATGTATCATTTACGCCTCTTTACTTAATATTCTGTGTCCATGTCCAGTAATAAAAAGGACGTTAAAATACTACATTGTACACTACTAGTTATTTGACTCTTCACATCTGTTCCTCTAACAAAATTACTCATCATCATCACTCGTTGCATTTTACAATGAATAAAATATTATATATATATATATGGTTAAATATTTCAAATAATCAAAACATGTGTTATATTTTCAATATATACATATATTAATTTAAAATTTGGAATTAAAATAAAGTTACATTATCAAGAATCATACAAATGAAATACAAAAGATAGTTTGATTATATAATATTACTACTATGAAAAAGACAACCCAGAATTGGAATTCAAACAATCAAATGCTAATCTGTCTTGGGAATCGATATTTGTCGCATTAATCTAGATTTGTGACGCCAACCCTCTGCGAAAGCCAATTGTTGGAAAAACAAAAAAGTAGGAGAATAAATCTGCAAAATCTTTCAAGATTAGAAACGAGAAAGTATATAAACTTAAAGCATGCCAATTCAATAGTCTTAATTATTGTTGTGACTTGAGCGTTTTAGATATATATTTTCATAGTAATAGTAATCTAACTAGTATTAATACATTAGTTTATGATCTATCTTTTTGTATTTCATTGTATGATTATTAATAAAGTAACATTATTTTATTTTTAATTTTAATTATTAGTTTAATAAGTGTTTATATTGAAAATGTTACTTAAGTTTTGATATATATAATTTGTTATATATGAACATACAAAAACAAAGTAAACAAGACATATCAAAATGCAATTCATAAACTGAAAATTCATTAATTAAACAAAATAATCAAATCTAAAAAATTTAAAATACTATAGATACTAAGAGCAGAAGGTGAGTTTAAACATTTAGATGTTAACAAGTAAATGAACTCTGTTGCTATCATAACTATTGAAAAAGGCAATTCAAGTATATGGAGTTTTCAACAATTAAATTAGTTGCTTGGCTGTGGACAAGATTAGCCAGCTTAATTCAATTTTGCTGTACAAACCATCCCTGTTTTTAAAGTTGTTGAAAAAACAGCCAGAGTAATTTACCCTAAAATGAAAGAATTTAGAATGAAAAAACATACAATAACAAGAAATCATCTTTATCTGGAAAGTACTAAAATTAAATCTACGAAATACAATAATATATTGCACTAAAAACAATAATTACATCATTCAATAAAATATCCATACTTATTCACTAAGAATTATAGAATCAGTGTTTTTACCCATCTTATACTTGTATACCATATTTTAATATAAACCGCCACTTATCTTGACTTCACAGATTGCCAGAACTAGATTTCTAACTATGATTCAACATAAATAAACCAAATAATTTAATTTATTTTAAAATTATAAAATTAAAGAATTAGTATGATACCTGTATTAAAAATCTCATAACCTGTTAAATTATGAACTACAATTGATAATCTAAATTTTATAGAATAAAGTGTATGAATATTAATGATTCAATCTTGTTATAAGGAGTATTTCAATTTATAAAACCTGGCGCCATCTATGTAGTAATTCAGAAACTAATAAATCAATAACCAATTTGAAAGAATAGATTACACAATATATGTAATATAAGAAAAAACACAAACCTATAAGCCAAGAATTATAAATATTCTATTAAATACCAAAATAAATAGATTATTCTAAGTGACCTAAATATTTATTATCTATATAAACTCTAAAAACTTTTTTTGGTATCCCATATACCAATGCAAAATTATATAAAAAATATTTTCTTAATTCTATTATTTTTTTACTAAATTCTTGAAGACTGAAATGCTAAGATTACTAACCCAAAAAGGGAAACATTTTGAAGAAGGGTTGTGGGTAACTAACATATGTACTTTTTTGTTTTCCTTATTTTTTTGTTGTCTTTGGAGGGAAATACATTCAAGAAATATAAATCTACCTATTATCAGGAGTTATTTAAAATGGAGAAATCTCGTGCATATAAATTTAAAAGAATTTTTGTAAACGGAGGAACAAACATTTATTTGTGTGCTGTAATTCTATGCTAGGCACAAAATGAATCTTCCTACCGTTCTTCAGTTTGCGATTTTATGAAAACAACATCTTCAGAAAAGTGTCTTCTTCTTCTAAAATTCCTGAAATCTCATAATGCCCATCCTGACTGATGAAAGTTTGTGGCTTAAGATGAAATTTCGTGAATTTTAAGACCAGTATAAAACCTGTAAACATTTTTTATTACCAATCAGAATACATTTGACGACTTCCAAAAAACATCTTCCTTAAACAGTAATTTCTGGTCTTATGTAGCGTCTATTATATAAGAAAAAATCATATGAGAAAATCATTAAAAAAAGAATCCACCTAAAATCTCTTTATTTATGCTTACTCTCATAGCATAAATAAGAACTGTATTGATTTAAAATAATTACGTACATTTTTTACAAAAGGAACCATCAAAATGCAATCTCTTTGCGTAAACATCTGACGTGATTCCAAACAAGAATACTTAAGCATCCTGATAATATTCCCAAAACCTTTAATACAGAAAACAATAACTTCCTCCCAAATCTCCAACAACAAACCCACCGAATCTTCCCGTATCTCCCTGATACATTTTGATTAGAAAGCGGGCACAATCGACAGATAGCCAACTCCCCACAGACCAGACTTCTCTAAATTTGCCATCTATTCCGAGCCCTCGTCTGTTCGCTGGGGGGTAGAGGGACGAGCAACAGGCACGAGGGGTGTATCGACAGCGAAGACCACAGGCCAGAGCATCCCTCTTCCTCTCCCTGGCGTTGATCGCATTCAAGAAATTATTATTATTTGATGAAAATGGAGGATTTGCTGCATCGTGGAGTGGAGGTCCCCACGCCAGAGAACGCTAACTCTTGGAGAAAAATTGATTTTAGCGGTTTTTAAAAATCGTTCGGTTCAACTAATATTCTCATTTTAGACGATAAGGATTTTGTGTAAGATAATATTTTATATAAAAGTATTTTCACATTAAAAATACCAGACACGAAACTATTTTTATACCGAGCAACACCGCGTATATCAGCTAGTTTAAAATAAGAACGACACGCATTATTTCTCTCCATATGAAAACGTCATTCTATGATTTCATTGCATAAATATCTGATGTCATTCCACACTAGATTGCCAAACAAGAATACTTAAACATTCTGATAACCTTCCACAAACCTTTAATACAGAAAACAATAATTACCTTCCATACTCGCGATAACAAACAATAACCCACCGAATATTCCCGTATCTTCCTGATACATTTTGATTAGAAAGCGGGCACAATCGACAGATAACCAACTCCCCACACACCGGACTTCTCTAAATTTGCCATCTATTCTGAGCCCTCGTCTGTTCGGTGGAGGGTAAGGGGACGAGCAACAGGCACGAGGGGTGTATCGACTGATGTAACCAACCCCCCAGAGCATCCCTCTGCCTCTCCCTGGTGATGATCGCATTCGAGAAATTATTATTATTTGATGAAGATGGAGGTTCTGCTGCATCGTAGAGTGGAGATCCCCGGACGCCAGAGAACGCTAATTTCGAATAGACGCCGATTCCAGAGATGAAGCGGTGTTGAGTGCTTCTCCATTCAGCAAGGGTTGTTGTATGTAAGTGAAGAGGAGGATTAATGGAAGATTCAGTTTTAAGGGGGTATTCACAGGTGGGTTGAAATGGCTGAATCTCGACGAAGTATTTAAGTATTTAAAGATTTTGCAGTTTCATATTTTATAAGCTTTTAGCGCCAATGCATGCTGTGTATCCGTATTCGTAGATCCACAGCATAGTTGATTCTGAAACAAAACATAGTTTGCGTTTCATTTGCATCTGAAAGCATATTAGAAATATCTGTATATAGTTTTTACAAAGCGTTGAAAACTTCGGGGAAAAAGCCTTCATATGAGTCTATTATTGTTTTTTTTTCACACAACGCAAAAAAATCAGAAAAAAAATCTTTAGTTTCAGTGAGAATTTCATGTCACGAATGGATTCCTTTTTCACATAATGCATAGAGTTCGTTCCATTTTTTCAATAAAATAAAAGACACAGACATATAAATGAGAGCTTAAATTTATAAAAAGTGAAAAAATCTTCATTTAAATCCGAAATTCTTACTACTTAAAATATGAGTCTGGCAACTATTAACTTACTGTTAATTGACAACTGTTATTATGTTTAAAATGTTAGCAAATTCATAGAAACACAACGAGTATTTCTGAAATCTCGATTAAATAATCTTTTTACATTAAAAATAATAATTACCAACCCTCTAACAATATTTTTTGATTCATTTAGGGTTAGCCGTCAACTATTTAACGAACTTAACATTTGGACAACATGCCGTTTAGTAAACACGTCTTTTTTTATCAACAAATACTTACAAAAAATGTAAGTTTTTAAATTTGTGATTTACTTTTCGATATAATCATTATTTTAATTTAATAAATTCAAATAAGACATTAACGTAATGCTAGAAATACTAGTTCTTGATTTTTTCCAAACCTGATTGCGAATAACTAAAAAAATCCATCTATCCAATTGCAAAGAATTTGGCCTACAAATCATTAATGAGAACTCGGATTTCCACTCTTTGCCTTTGGTTAGGTATCGAACCGGTAATTATTATTGCAATTTATTTCTTTTAATTAACTGTTGTACTAGAAAATTTAGCTCTAGACTGCTCTAAAATTTATCTTTATCACATTAGAATTACATTTCTAATGTGTTAAATAAAATTTTTAAATGATTTGAATTAATTTATGTAGTTTAATTATTGAGTTCACGAAATATTGATAAATATTCAATTCAAATACGTTTGACTAAAGAACATGTAAAAATATAATGTTGGTCAATCTTCTCGGACAAATATGTTAAAATAAGATGTGATTGTTATCTTTATTTATATCTTTTCAAAAGATGAAGGTTTGATAATTTATTAATCAACAATTTCCTATATCTAATAGAAACAAAAAATAAAAAAAGGACAAAAAATTTAATTTATTCATTTGAAATGTCAAAAACAAAGGATAAGAAAAATATTAATCAAAAGTGTTGAAATTCGTTTTTAATTTTCTTCTAATCTTTTTCTTTCTTTTAATTTGTTTCTACTTCTTTGAAAAAATTTTCTTACTTATTTTTCTCGAAGAAAAGCGACATCATTCCTAATTTCCGCACCAAAGGATCTATTTACTTCCGTTTTTAGATGCATGGGATAAAGAAAAGCTATTACTTCGAGTGGAGTAGAGAAGCTCTTGGCATTTATACAAATATGGACGATAATAGCAGTACCATTTTTTTCTTCTGTTTATTGTTCCATTCTGATATCTTATATTTTGGAAACACGATTATCCCATTAAAATATTTTCTAAAAAAATTGTCAAAATGGCGGAGGAGTTCCTTTCGAACTTTCTGTCCAATTTTCTTTATAAAGATGATGACTGTAAAGTTGTATTTACGTGATAGGAATATTAAAAAAAATATTTCCATTGCCTTTAATTGTTTACCCATACTAGAATTTTTTCTCTTTAATTTTGAAGGAAAAAAAAACATTCATTCGAATGCAAAAATATAGGATGTGGCAGAAAGAATTTCCCGCTTTTAAAATTTACTAAATTCTAGACAAATAAAGACCCAGGAAAATCATTTTTATTTCTGAAAATTAAATAAAATGATGTTTATTGTTCCATTCTGATATCTTACATTTTGGAAACACGATTATCCCATTAAAATATTTTCTAAAAAAATTATCAAAATGGCGGAGGAGTGACTTTCGAACTTTCTGTCCACTTTTCTTTATAAAGATGATGACTGTAAAGTTGTATTTACGTGATAGGAATATTTAAAAAAATATTTCTATTGCCTTTAATTGTTTACCCATACTAGAATTTTTTTCTCTTTAATTTTGGAAGGGAAAAAAACATTCATTCGAATGCAAAAATATAGGATGTGGCAGAAAGATTTTCCCGCTTTCAAAATCTACTAAATTCCAGACAAATAAAGACCCAGGAAAATCATTTTTATTTCCGAAAATTAAATAAAATGCCATTGTGATTCGAGATGTTTTGAAAATTACATCACTTAAGTGGTTGCCAGTAATGCCGATGCAGTTGCGAAATTTCGCTTGGAAATATGTAGCCGTTTGAATCATGTCCCATGGAATCGCAGTGATTTTCTGCTTTATTGCTGCCTTTAGATCTTTTAAAATTGCTGGCCGGTGTTGATTCACTCGTTATTTGAGCTACACCCATTGAAACAAAATTACTTGGCTTCAAATCCAGTGAACTTGGTGGCCATCTAATATCACCTCGCAGTGAAAACAAGATGTCCCGGAAACATTTCTCAGAGAATTCCGGTTGAACGTCGTTAGATATACGATGTGTCCCCATAAATCTCTGACATTATAATGGATGAGTGCCTAAAGGACTCAGGGATGGAGAAAGTCTTCAAGCAGTCCTCAATAACGACCCGATGTAACAGTACTGTAACACCATCCTTTTTAAAAAAATATGCCCCCCCCCATATGCCGAAATGTGATAAAAATAGCCATGTTTCAAAATGGCATTATCTCACACATTTAACCTTCTAGCAGCCTCACCCTCGCCCGTAATTCCTAGATACGCTATTGTAAAATATCAGTTTTTAAGATGGTAATTATTAAAATTGAGATGTAATTGGGTAAGTGTTGATAAGTTCAACTATTTTAAACAATTTGTATTTAAAAAGGAATGGAAACAATCTTAATATAAATAAAAGTCATTGTAGCTATGTATTTTTTTTTCTATATTCCACATCTCCTCCTAAACCACTACTCTGATTTTAACCAAACTTTGTACATTTATTATTTAGGACAAGGGAAAGATACTTGTCAACTTTTCAAAACGCAAAAGTTAATTAAACAGCCAGTAAATTAGAAATTAACCGAAACCGTTTTTTCTGCTGTATGTTCGAAGAAAATTATCCCCAAAAAATATTTTTAAACAATTTTAAAGCTCAAACTTTTACCTTTTTAATGATACCAATTTTATATCTGTGGCATTGTTTCTTCAATTTTTATTAATTTTTAAACATTTATTAAAAAGTTGATTACACGCAGACGATTTTGAAATAAAGCAAATTTAATGATACTCATTTGCTAGGCCAACGGTGTACTTACTTTACCATTATTTTTCCTGTTTTTTTTTAAATATCGTTTGGCAATGTTTTCATTGCACTGAAAAAAAATTCTGGTAAAAACTACCAGAATATGGTAAAATTTACCGTATTCTCTGGCTCATATGGAACACCATAAAGTACGGTATTTTTTACCGTAGCAGTTTAGTAATGACTTTATGGTAAAATAACCAGAAAAATATCGTTTATTTACCACGCTGTTTGGTATGGAATTTGGTATTATTACCGTATACAAAGGTATTATTACCGTACACAAAGGTAATACTACCAAATAAGATGGTAATTTAGACCATTTAATTTGATAAATTTACCAGAATAACTCTGGTTCTATTACCAATAAGATGATAATTTAGACCATTTAATTTGATAAATTTACCAGAATAACTCTGGTTCTATTACAAATTATCTGGTAAAATTTGAGATACGGTATGTCCATTTATAATGCCAATCGCATTAATATTTATTTATTTTTGCTTTTTAACCGGTAAAATTTTACTCAATTCTCAACATCACTACGATTTTGAAAAAAGCAGAATGTTTGTAAATATATAAATGCCTGAGGCAGAGTGAAAAATGAACTATAAAAATAAATACAAAAACTCATTGACTCATTTTTACAAATTGTTAAATTTATTAAGTGATGTTATAATTACTAAAATTTATCATTTCTTGGTAATTTAATTTCCTTTATTAATATACATAATATGCAGTGAATTTATTTTAAGTATTTAAGAAAACAAAAGAACAGATTTCAAATCTAACTTCAATTTATTGAACAGTGTATAATACTTATTAAATTTAGAATTGGTAACAATAGTAGTAGTTCAACGTTTCACCAAAATATGGTGCATGGATAGTTGTCACCATAGCATGGTGAAACTTGACTCCATCAACTGGTGCTTTGATTGAACCATGGGATGGTAATACGTTGAACCATGGAATGGCAATACGTTGAACCATGGAATGGTATATATATGGTATAACCATATGCACTGTGCAATGGATTGACATAAAATTGAATTTCTATTAATGATTTCATATAAAATAAATCATTTCAGATTTGCAATAATAAATTTAAAATATTTATCAGTATCCTTTCATTTTTCTGCAATAAAATTTGAAGTATTTATGCTGAAATTGAAATAAAATAATGACATATTAAGCAACTACTTAATTTTGAGTGAAACATAAAACCACTTGAATTATCTGGAAATTTAAGCAATGCCTCTGACAATTTAATTTACTTATGAAGAAAATTTTATAGAATATTCAAACTGAATTTTTTTCAAATATTAAAAAACTCAAGATTGCATTACTGTTCCAATTTCAGAAGAAATGCTTCATTTTTCTGTAAAGATATGAGAGTCTATGCATATAATGGTTTCCCATAAATCCTTTAACAATCAGGTATTTCCCAATACATTAAGTGCGATACATGTGAAGTCAAACTGAGATACTGCCTACTATTACTGTGAATTTTTTTTGTTCATTTATGCAGTACTTGTTTTTAAATTATTAGTTTATTAAAACATTTAAATTGCAAATTTAATTCAACTTTTCAGAGATTAATAATTAGGGAAACTTTAAAAAGGAAAATCAAACATTTAATTTAATAGCATAAACAAACTTTTTCTGCTTCATTTTCAAATGGAACTGTATTTTTCATTGAAACACATAATTCTCTAAATTGCAAGCTTTCTATACAAACCTGAAAAATAAATTCACAATGAATTGTTCAAGATTTTAGCTTACTCCCTTCTTGATTTCTTTGAAGTAGCTCAATTTTTCTTGTGCTTTTAGACATTTTCCTTTGTAAATAAAAACAAACCGATGCACGTAAGACCACAAGGCAGAAGTGACAACTTCTAGGTGTATACTATATTACAAAAGCACTTGTATATTATAATATTATAAATGTACGCATTTCTAGTCTGCTAAAAACAATACAGCACATATTTTTTTACGATAATATATTAAAACAAGTACAATCGAATAAAATCAGATTAATATAAATTGTCAAATATGGTTTGCAAATAAAAATTCTTGCGCCTATATTTGGAAATGTGTACAGTTCTACTTTATTTTAAAAAATGTCCCTTCCTCTACAGACACAATTGTAACACTTAGATATATTTCCAAATAATTTACTCATAACATTTTGATTACCATGGACATTTAAATAGCAAGAGAACAAGATGGTTTATTGTATTTCACAATGTACTGATGAAATGCTTTTTTGTTTCAAACTTTAACTTTTAATCTTATTAGATTTTTCATAACTGATCTCTATAGTAATAAACATCATTTGAATAAACTAACACATGAACGAAAAGCTTATTTCACTTCAAAAAATTTATTTTTACACTGATTGCAGTTAGTATTGCATCTGCTACATTAAAAAATACATAAAAATGAATTTTATACACAAGCAAATTATTTTATATAACAGCATATTCAATATTAAAAATGCACAGCTTTTGAAACATTTCATTAAAGATTACACATATATTATAATATATTTTATGACAATTCAGAACAACATATTTATCAACAATTTCAGAAAACAATCAGTTCTGACATGCATGCAAAAAAAAGTTTGCTTTTAAATGAATTTTTTCCATGGGAAAGTAATGGTTTGTCTCTATCCTTCAAAGAGAATAAAATTAAGAAATCAATAATGTAATGTGCAGATTCAGTTATATGAAACATGAATATCATAATGTAAATGAAATATTATAAGTAAAAAATAAGTTCAAACGTAAACAAAATGAAGTAAAAAATACATAAAAATGGTGCAATGCAACACTTGAAAATAGCCGTCAACATTCTTTATTCGTAAGGAACTGTGAAAAGTTGATATTGTTTTTGGAGTTTGACTGCTTTGAAAAAAAAAA
>BGPR01009273.1:21877-58393 GCA_013235015.1 Araneus ventricosus | reverse complement strand
ACTGATATGTTAAACGCGATTCCAACAGCAGGCTTATGCGACCTTTCCGACAACATTGCAGTACCGTCAATGACGCATTACTGTTGCTTGTGCCAGCGTGCCGACTGATATGTTAAACGTGAAATTCAAAAAAGGGACCAAATCTGTATTGTAACTGACGGAAAGCAGTTTTAACACCGAAAATAAAGGTATCTTGTTATATCTAGTTGTTTTGTCTCTTTTTGACACGTTTCGTGTCGTAACAGTACTGGAAATCGCCAGCAAATAAATGTGCGTTTTAAGTGTTCTGTTCTTCGTATTAATGTCCCCAACGTGTCTTTTTGTACAGTCGTCAACAAAATGAATAGGACACATCTGTAACTCGGGTAGAAATTATTGAATCTTCACAAAACTAGTGTCGATGTTAATGGCTCAAGAGGACAGGTTTATTCTGATCAAAAAACTGTTTAACCGAGTTAATTAATAGCCATCTCAGAATTTTCCCATTACGACTATTAATGTTTTCCGTTGAATCGACTCCCCGTCGTGAAATTAGCCTCCCCAAAAATGTTTATAGAGTTTTGATTAAGATTTCGAGAGTTATAGGGTTTTGAAAAATGGCGTTATTCTTGTTAAATGAATTTTAGAATATATACCAGAGTTACAGAAGTGTCCATTCATTTTGTTGATGACTGTACTAAACAGATAATGCTTTACAACTTTGTAATTGACTATTTTCCTATGTCTTGTACCGTTTTTTGATTGAAAATCCGATGTTTTCCGCTAGATGGCGCTGTAAGTGGTCTCATGGCGTAGCACATAGCCATTTTACTTTACCTTGACACCACTTTTATGACTGTAGCTTCCTTCGTTCTGAAGTTAAGGGGGGGGCGGCCTTTATTTAAGTGGGCACCAATAATGACGAAAGTAAACATGAAACCTGCCGTACTGTGAAAGTTTCGACTAAGTCGAGAGGACATTACTCCCATTTGTCTACAAAATACTGCATGCAAAATCTATTTTACTATAGCATCTCGAACCATTGTATAGTGACAAGTTTATCGGAAATTCCCGATCGAAATTCTTTGCCACTGATCTTTGATCCAGATGTAGAAACAATTAGGTTCCACAAAAACTCGCTGAAAAAAAAACTTTTTTTAATTTCAGAAGGCTGGAAAATAAAGACCTTGCACTATTCGTTAAAAATTAATAAATTTCTTATGAATTAAAACTAGAACTAACAACCATTTTTGGGATTTCGGATTTTAGTGAATTTCTTAATGCAGAATATCTTTGTATTTTCCTTGTATTATTGGAGTAATTCACAGGACATCACAATCGAATGACCAACGTAACTTCGCTAATCATTTAACATCCAACTACCCGCTGTCTTAAGCTAAGCTATTAAGACGCGTCTTTTAACTCCCTGCAAGATGTTTAATGGATTTCAAAATTAAATTACTTCGGCATATTTGACGAGTATTGCATGAGCCTGATTGTGCCTGGGACAACTGATCCATTGGACGCAGATATTCCAGCGAGAAACGACCACTAACTTAGTGAATCTGAGTGAACTCTTAAATAAACTTTACCTAGTGCAATTTCAGCACACATTTAAGTAAACTGTACATAAGTGTGAGTAATTTGCTCAAGAAAATGAGTTGATTCCAATATGTTTCACTGTTTGTGTTTGTGTGAACTTCTTAAAATACAATAAATAATATTAGAAAAATACAACATTACAATTGTTTCGGTAACGTTTTATGAAAATAACTATGTCTCAAAATATGTAGTTTAGGTATGGTTCCCCTTTGAATGACTGTGTTCAATTGTAATTTATTTTTTAAACTAGTTTATTATATCGAGGGTTAATAATTTTTGTAATAATTAAAAATTAAAAATATTCTGTCTCTCATATCAGATTGTCAGTAACTACTAGTTGTAGAATATACACAAAAATAAGGCAATCAAAAATTTTTCACTTCTTTTCAAAACATTGTGAACACATTAGATACGAGTATCACTGTTTATTTTGAAATGTTATTGTACTGTTTGTGTAAACAATGTTATATACTGTTTATTTAAATTATTAAGTAAAAATGACTAAAATTCTTAAATAATTGTTAATATCACTTTATTAATAGAGCACGCTATTTACTTATTAAAATTATTAAGTATTAACCTTCACTCGCAATTTATAGCCAGAAAATTGACGTTTTATCTTCCTGTACTCATTTTTAGACTCAATTTCTCTTAATTCTCATTTTCGGAGATTTTTATTGTGGTCTCGTCAGCTTCGAAATAGCCACATTCCTCTCTTATACTTAACTTTAATATATATATATATATATATATATATATAACAATTTCTATTTGTGTATAGTATTTATTATTATATATATATATATATTACACCCAGATAGCAATTTTAGTTTGCAGCAAGCTTGCCACAAATTTGTCATGACAAGAGTGCAAACTTGCAGCAAGTTAACGAAAGATCCGAAGTCACCATGAAACGAACTTGCAGCAAACGTGTCGTGCAAACTTATTGCAAATTATAGCAAAAACAGAGCACGAAACACAACCCGGGATAGAACTCGCGACCTCCCGGTTCCGAAGCGAAGACGCTAACCATCGAGCCAGTTGAACTCTGAGAGGAGAAGATAGATTTCGCTAATACATCGTTCGATTCGATTCGTATACGATTTATTTTTAACTATTTTCTGGATTTCATTAATTTTTTGAGTTGAGAATATGATTTGAAGCCAAAGAGAGAGCGATTTTCGCTAATAACTACGTTTTGCTAGTAGAATAAATTATGAAATTAGAGTTCAAAAGTAATTACTTTTAAAATGGGACAAAATGTATAAGTTATTATTTTTCAACAAACACTGACTGTTTTTTAGATTTAATTTTGTTTATAAACGTTAAAATTTCGACATTAAGAAAAAAGCGATAGAGTTTTCTTTAAAGAGAGAGTGATATATTTAGTAAAAAGATGGAAAATGTTTCAAAATTTTTTTTATAATAAAGTTATTTTTTTTCACAAATTATCATCGATTTATTGAATTAATAGAAAAGAATTACGGTCTAGAAGATTCTATTAAAAATCGGATGTTTTTTAAAACAGAGACAAAGATAATTATTTCTTTATTGTGCTATCTTTGCAGGAAGCTTGTTTTGCAAAATTGCAGCAAGTTTGATTTGCAAAGGAGGTGGCGCTATTTGTCACATCGAACTTGCTACAAGTTCGATTCAAGTTTGACGCGTCAAATTTTGCCATGACAAGTCAAAATCAAACTTACTGCAAACTTACGTGCTATCTGGGTATATATATATATATATATATATATATATATATATATATATATATATATATACAGGATAAGGACGGTAAAACACAAAAAATAATAAAAGTAAAGAGTCATCATAACAGGGATTTTAGATAAAACAGTACCAAAACAAATGGCAAAATTATAGCAACTTTCAGAACTCGGGTAAACTCTTTTCTACCGATGTGGTGAAGATACAGTCGAACCTCTATTAACCGAAACTTTTTAACCGGAACCTCGTTTAATCGACGTCGATTTCCTTAAGTTTTTTTTGGTAAGTAAACAATACCACCTCAAGGTCACCTTCAGCGGCAGCTATTCCTACTGCAGGCAGTGCCGATATCTTATCTCTTTCTCCCCCAATCCCCCTCCTGTCGGAAATTCCACTCTATTGTCCCCCCCCTCTTTGCTGGAAATTCCATTCATATCCAAGACCAACTGCCTTTCCATTTGCTACTTTCCTTCCGACCCGGAAGCGTTGGCTTTAACAAAATGTAGATTTATGCCATGGATTATAGCCGTTCATTTATGCCATGGAGCCCACTAAACGAAAGCGCGTTTTGTTAACAGTGGAACAAGAGTTCCAAATTGTAAGCAGAATTGAAGCAGGCGAGAATATACCAAATTTTCAAAAGAATTTGATGTTGACTGTTGAAGTATCAATAGTCGGGGATATGAGACGCGATTCTGAAAAAAATCAAAAAGTTTTATGCAGCTTCCAATGGCAAATCAGCTAAATTGCGGAAAACTATGAAATGGGCGAATTATGAAGAACTGGACAACGTTCTTTACAAATGGTTTATTTAGAAAAAAGAGTGAAAGAGTGCCAATATCCGGGATCATGATCCACCAAAAAGCTCTGAATTTCAATTCTAAACTCTGAGGATACAAGGAATTCCAAGCAAGCAATGGTTGGCTAGAAAAGTTCAAGAATCGCCATGGAATGCGCCAGCTGAGCATCGCAGGAGAAAAACTGTCGTCTGATATTGTAGCAGGAAACAGCTTTATTGCCGAATTGCAGGACTTGATTGTGAAGGGAAAATTAACTGCAGACCAAATATACAACCGAGATGGAGCTGGACTATATTGGAGAGCATTTTCAACGAAAACCTTGGCTGCAGAAAATGAAGTTGTTGCTCCAGGCCGGAAAAAGATGAAGGTTCGTGCAACGATTCTGGGATGTGCCAATCATGTCTTCTGGCTCACATCATGTAAAGCTGACTTTGGTGGGAAAGAGTAAAAAGCCACACTGTTTTAAGAACATCACTAAGACTGCTCTTCCTGTTCACTATATGCAGCAGGAAAGCGCTTGGATGAATTCTAGTTTATTTTCGGAATGGTTTCATGATTGCTTCGTTCCAGAAATGAAGAAAAACATAAACTAAAACTCAAAAAAGCGATTTTATTGATGGATAATGCTCCTGCTCACCCAGATGTTGAAACACTCAACGCCGAGAACATCACTTGCATATTCATGCCCCCAAACATAACCGCCATTTTGCAGCCTATGGACCATGCGTGATTGAATCTATGAAATGGCGTTGTAGAAAGCAGCTCCTAAGCAAATTTTTTCTTGAAGGTGATGACGGTGAGGAGGAGGCTGCATGTCGCATTGTTCAATTTTGGAGAGCATTAACGCTGAAAGACTGTGTCTACATGATTAACGAAGCTTGGGGAGTCGTGCCAGAACATACCTTAGAACGGTCCTGCGAAATCTGGCTTCCTATCTCGAAATATAGACCACCAAACAACAGTGGCCTCTGTCACCGTGACTGAATTAAACGGATCAGAAACAAATTTGTGCTGTGAAATTGCGAAGAGGATAACGCTATTCGTAGTCAGATATCAAATTGATGATGATGACAAACCACGCCAGTACGAAAACCCACAGCGATGACGATAACAGCGAAACTGATGACGCGAGGTGATCGATTTAAAACAAGCACCATTACCTCTTTTGAATGTTTTCAAAGGACTGCTGTGGTTGCAGCAACAGACCGACTCTACTACAGAACTTATGCTATTGAAACAACTTCGAACAGAGCGCTAAAAGACGTCATGCTTTACGGCAGAGCAAATTTCTGCCACAATGTAAAGGTATGTATCGCATATCGCGGTAAACATTTACACTCTATTTTCTGATCTAGGTGACATCTGTTGAACAAATTTATCGTTTATAATTATAGTAATATAATTTGAAACCATCACATTTAGTTATTTTGTATACATTACTAAAAAATCCAGTGTTAAATTCCTTTAAGGGTTCCTGACGGCCATTTTAAGTGCTGTATTTATCCGAATTACTGCAGACGGAGGTCCGGTCCCGACCATTTCGGTTAATCGAGGTTTATATATACCCAGCACGCAATTGAAAGTGATGCGAACTTTTCTTCTCGCAGTAAAACATCCAATAGGAGCATAGTAGTTAACTTGCCTCGTATCAGATAGATTTCATCTTTTATCAACTAACGCCATTCATCAATATTTCATTGGCAGTTTCAATTACGATGGTTTCCGAGAAGAAAAGAAAAAATTATCTGACTATGAATTTGTTTTTATGTAGAGACTGAAATAAACATTTTATTTTATTTCCAAAAAATTATTACATTCCTCACCATAGGTGTGATAAAAATATGATATTCTACCACGAGTTCAAGGCCGATATTAGTTTCCATTTCTCGAACATAATTTTAATTTATGACATTTTTTAACAAATGGTTCAGTTTGAAATTTTTTTAATGCAACGTCTCGCTCAGTTAAACGAAAAGGGTGGGATGGTAGACTATAACTCTCGACGTCTCAATTAACACTACGTTTTCTTATTTATATTACAGATTTGTAGTCACTGCAAACTTCTTCTAAGGACGATAAATTTTTCCATCCAAAAATGTGTGGCGAATGGAAATAAAATTATGCCCTCAATTTAAATAAATATTGTTGTATATAGATCCCAACATATTGAAAGGATGACAGTTTTTACTGAGATGAATAAATTTTCCATCCGAAAAAGAAGGTGCGAAGAGAAAAAAATATAAGAAAACCCTCATTCAGATATTTGCACATTAGATGTAGTGCAGGATTATTTGAAATATGATAATGTTTTTTCTTGAGGGTATAACTTTTTTCCATCCGAAAAGGACTTCCGAGTGAAAAAAGTTTAAGAAGCCCTTTTTTTAAATACATATTGCTGGATACAGAGCACAAAATATTGAAAGAATGACAGTATTTTTTCTGAGGGAATAATATTTTTTCCATTCAAAAAGAGACTGCAAATGGGAAAGTTTAAGCCCTTTTTATAAATAGATATTGCTGGATACAGAGCACAAAGTAATGAAAGGATGACAATATTTTTTCTGAGGGAATAATATTTTTTCCATTCAAAAGAGACCGTAAATGGGAAAAGTTTACAGTCTTCTTTTTTAAATAAATATTGTTGACAGAGCACAAAAGTATTGAAATGGTGACAGTATTTTACTGAGGGAATAATATTTTTTTTCCATCTTGAAAAGAGACTGCAAAGGGGAAAGCTTAAGAAGCCTTTTTTTAAAGAAATTGTTGGATTACAGAGAGCACAAAGTATTGAAATGGTGACAGTATTTTGTTTGAGGGAATAATATTTTTTTTCCATTCGAAAAGAGACTGCAAATGGGGAAAGTTTAAGAAGCCCCTTTTTTTAAAGAAATATTGTTGGATACAGAGCACAAAGTATTGAAATGGTGACAGTATTTTATTTGAGGGAATAATATTTTTTTCCATTCGAAAAGAGACTGCAAATGGGGAAAGTTTAAGAAGCCCCTTTTTTTAAAGAAATATTGTTGGATACAGAGCACAAAGTATTGAAATGGTGACAGTATTTTATTTGAAGGAATAATGTTTTTTCCATCCGAAAAGAGATTGCAAATGGGAAAAGTTTAAGAAGCCCTCATTTAGATAAATATTGCTGGATGCAGTGCACATTGTATTGAAATGATGTCGGTATTTTTCCTCAGTCTCTAACAATTCTTGCTTGCTTTTTATTCATAATTTCTCTCAAATCCCTTATCTCTATTCTGATATTTAGATTTGATCATCCTTCCAATTTTTCATGTATTACTATCATTTCAAATGTGTGAAATGCTTCCCCTTGGGGTGGCAATAAGATATGATAAAATGCAAATACGAAAAAAGTTATTTAATACGCAATAAAAAATGGTACACTCACACAATAATAAAACCCTCTGACATAGGGCAACATAGAAACCTCATCCAGTTATCCCAGAAATCTCCGCAGGTTTGACCATCTTAAATAAACTGCATTTCTCTGTTACGTAGTTGAATTTACAGAGTGATTCAAAAATCGTCCGATCCTAATTTTCAAAAGGTGCAAAAATTCAAAATGAATATTAATGGTAAATGTTTTCCATAGATGGTTTAGTTTTATTTATATTAAAGTACCGCTTAGATGCAACCCGATTTCTGTTTTAGGACGGACATCGCAAATTTGAACCTTGGTCAGATGACGAGTAGGATATGATTCAGTGGGAGGGCATTTAACATATCATGGCAGATTCATCGTGCACCAGGCCTGCATACTCGGCGGATATTCGGTAAAATCGATCCACCGATCTCGAAGCGGAGACTTTGCCAGAGGCCGACGGGAGAAAAAAGACAATGGAGGGTTAAAATAATTAATTACATCTAAATAACACAATATTTCGATAGTAATTATTTAGAATTTCAGGATTCATTGGAAAATTACAAAATTCTTTAAAATCTTTGGAGGAAGGCACATTAAATATGATTCGGAAATTCGTTATCCAAATTCTGAAAGTCATAGAATTGCTGGTGTAAAATAAAAAAAAAAATGAGGGGAGGCTGTCTTTTCCAAACAGCCGCTGATGTTAAAGGCGTAGGACTACTTTACTCGCTTGACTCTTTTGTTCCTCGATTTCTCTTTGTTACTCGCGATTCTCTTTTGTTCCTCGAAGCTTCTCGGATTATCTTTGTTACTCGCGATACTCTTTTGTTTCTCGAAGTTACTCGCGATACTCTTGTTTTTTGAAGTTACTCGAGATTCTCTTTTGTTCCTAGAAATTAATCTCAATTCTCTTTTTTGTTTCTAGAAGTTACTCTCAATTCTCTTTCGTTTCTAGAAGTTACTCTCAATTCTCTTTTGTTTCTAGATGTTACTCGCGATACTCTTTTGTTCCTCGAAGCTTCTCGGATTATATTTGTTACTGGCGATACTCTTTTGTTCCTCGAAGCTTCTCGGATTATCTTTGTTACTGGCGATACTCTTTTGTTTCTCGAAGTTACTCGCGATACTCTTGTTTTTTGAATTTACTCGAGATTCTCTTTTATTCCTAGAAGTTAATCTCAAATCTCTTTTTTGTTTCTAGAAGTTACTCTCAATTCTCTTTTTTGTTTCTAGAAGTTACTCTCAATTCTCTTTTTTGTTTCTAGAAGTTACTCTCAATTCTCTTTTTTGTTTCTAGAAGTTACTCTCAATTCTCTTTTGTTTCTCTGAAATACTAATAATTAATACTAAGTGCACACAACAATAACTTTACCCTCGTTGGCAAGTGTGCTGCGCATGCTCCTGTTCAGTTTGACAAAGATGTTGGATTCATCAAGATCGATAATGTCTTTATAATAATTATTTTGCCGATGCAAGATTACGAGAAGATGTGGCCAACGAATTTCTGATTTGCACTCATCGTCAGGAACCAGTCGGCATGCCCAATTGTTTGATCATTGCAAACAATTCGTTCCTTCGATGCACCCAGTACGGCCCCGAATTAGGCAATGATTTCAAGAAGTTCTTCTCCGCACACTCGTTGATGTATCCTGGACACTGTTTCTTTCCAAGTAACATTTACCATGTTGTGGACACACCGGAACGAGCCTTATACCATCGACAACTCTCATAAGCAATATTTTCATAATCATATAGAGAATATGCTGTTGAGGAATTCCTCTGTGATCACTCCTGCGTATTTCACTCGTGGTAATCGTACAAGGTGTCGCATGTACATCATACTGTACTCATTGTACTCACTGAACTACAAATCCGCTTTTCATATGTTTTTGTAATTTCTGTTGTTACCCTTTATCTTTAAAATAAGACAGTTATGTTTTTAACACATGCCGTTACCGAGATATAGAGGATCTCCTTTACAAAGTTTTTTGTGGCGTTTTGGCGAGTGAATCAAATTCCTTCCCGAGATCCCAATGGGAGGAAGTAGTCCTACATTAAAAGCAATATTGTAGAGGAAAAATGGAATCAGCAGTACCGAAAATTTCAACTTTTAAATTTTCCAATTCAAGCAGAAAACAAAAAGGAAATTATTTGAACAACCATTTTTGTTACTTATAATATTATACAGTTACAAGGCTTTACTGTGAAACTAGTTTTTTTTTAAAACTAGCTGATATGCTCGATGTTGTTGGGGATGAAACTATTTCCATGCTGTTTATTAATAAAAAATTAACTATTTAATTAATTTTCACTAAAGACTCTTGTTCTTAAATATTTGTGAGTAAAATTTGAATTACTTACAAAAAAAACAAAAGTTGTAGTTCTCATCAAATAAGCTTTGATACGTGATGTAAACAAATGCAAAAAAGTAAAAATATATTTAAGAACAGTACTCGACACGAGCGTTTATAAATGCACGTTTTCAAATATATATAATATTTTTAATGTATAAATTCTTTTATATGAAATATTCTAATACTTAAAATCCTATTATCGCCTGCAACTTTATAGGAATGACATAATATTTAATCAAACAATGCGAGTGGCAACTAGAAAGTAAACAAATAAAATGATTCAAAACATCTATAATATTTTAATTCAATAGAATCAACTAAGAATAGGCTTTTATATATGTAGTAACATAATTCATAACTAATTAACATAGTTTATAAAAAATTAACTATTTAATTAATTGGTTCGAAACCTTTACTAGAATCACCCTTATGCTTCATAATGTAAGCATATTTAATATTATTGCCTGACAAAAGCATGACTTCAATTTATTTATTGTTATTACAGTGTTTGACATGAAATGAGTGGCAACAGTCAGATGTTGGCTTACTTTGAATTTGATTTAAAAATAAGAGATGAGTATGAGTAGGAATGAACGACGTTACGTTGTACGTAGATACAGAGTGTAATACAGTGAAACCTCTCTGAGCGGCCACCCCTCCGTTCCGTGAAAAATTGACCGCTCAGAGGGGGTGGCCGCTCTGAAGGGTTTTCGTTACAATTACAAGATAATTACTATAATACATAATATAAACAACTTACTTGATGCTGTTGCGTTGAGCACGCAAAAAGGTGTATTGTTATCGTATTTTGTTTAAATCTTCTGTATCTTTTTTATACTTTCTTTTTTTTACCTTTTAATTTATATTATTTGTTTCTGTATTATATTAGAAATAGCTGCATATGCGCCATTCTATATATTACAAAGAGTTTTAATTAATTTTTGACTAATTAATTTATAGTTAATATCTTTGTTAAATCTTGTTAATTATAACTGATAATATAAACAAGTCTGATACATATTCCTTATTTAAAATGAAGTTTGAGACTTATCTAAAGAGAAAATAGTACTTTATTTAATATTTTTTTACATTTTTTGAAAAAAAGGATACAACTTGTGACTGTTTTAAGTTTTTGCCCTTCTCGGAAAAACCCATTTTTTCAAGTTCGTTTTTCGGTTTAAAAAGTAAATCTCTAACCAATGTTTTTGTTAAATGGGATGGGCGAACCCACCCGGCGGCCGTTCAGAGGGGTTATTTTAACATTAGGTCAATGGGCCGAAAAATCCGTGCCACGAAAAATTGGCCGTTAAGAGGGGTGGCCGCTATGTAGGGGTGGCCGTTCGAAGAGGTTTCACTGTAGTCGTTTTTTTTTGTGTTCTAATATATGTTTGTTTAGTCTTGGAAGAAGAATGAATGTCAATCAAAAAAGCCAACAATAGTAATCATCACCAAAGTTTAAATAAAGTAAGTTCGATAGTTTAGATTTCTATAGCATACAAAATATTCATGAGTTTCACTTTTGTTTATATAGATTTGTTAGTCGGCAAAATTTGGTCTTCAAACAATGGGCATTCATCTTTTCCAAATCAAAACTCGCAAATGAAACTCCATTCTAGAACTTCTCCCGCCTGTGATATTAAAGCAGCATTACGAAGTCGAAGATTCGCTGCAATAAGCTAACAATCTAGGGTGAAAAGGAGAGGTCCATTATTCTAATCACAAGCCGTTCTAACAATATGGTTGCGTTATCATTAGTCCTATTCAGGCATAAATGAGTTAACTCTGAAACCTTTGACAATTTTCCCAAAGAATGAGTTTGCTTAAAATTATTCCGGGACAGAAAACATTAGAAGTATTTTTCATGCTTAATTGCTATTGTTTGCAAATTTAAGACGCACTTGCTGCGGTTCTTTCCCTCAAATTGAGTATCTTGTTTTAATTAGCTGCAAAATAGCTTGTTGAGCTGAAGAACATAATGTTACAACCGTCCTCATGAAAATGCTATTTCATGCAAATTCTCTTCCTGTACTTAAGTAAACTCCTAAAAAAATTAATTATCAATGTAAAAAGAAATGAAAACATTTTTTAAAAGTTATGTTTGTTAGTAAAGTATACAGGATAGTCAAATTATTGAACCCATTTCAAAAATTAATTTAAAAAACCAACAATGTTAAAACTGCGTTTTTTTAAATAAAAGAACAAGTAAAGTTTTTTCAGATAGGTGGCGTACCATTACGACTTTCTAAATTTGCTACAGCAAGAGATTTCAATGCGCAATGGCTACCGATCAGCAGAAGCCGACGCGTATTTTCTGGTTTCATTTTTTAATTTTTCATGAATATCACGAAAACTATTCAGCTTTCGAATTGCAACTGATTCAACAAATTAAATAGCGTAAAGTTCTCTATAAATGCATGCTTTTATTTTTCTTCTAGCTTTAATAGTTTCGCAGAAAATGGCTTTTAAAAATGGTAGATGTCCAATAATTTACGACCACCGTAACGGCGCGTTACCGAACTGAAAAAATAGTTGAAACATTTTTTATTAGTTTTTGAAATGGGTCCAATAATATATGACCCTCTGTACATTAAAACACTTTTATAGGAGTGGTGATTTTATCACCTCTCCTATAAAAGTGTTTCACTTTATGATAGATCATATGTTATTACTTTATGATAGAATCTCAAATTCGAGATCAGAGAGTCAATTCTACGAAAGCCACGCCGAGTATGGGGCTTGGTAAACGTTAAATCTGGCCAGAGTCAAACGTCTCCATTTGCTTTCTAAGTTGGCGAGGATGATGAAATTCAACTAAACACCGTCAACCGAATTCACTCACTGTCAAGAAACAGACTTTTGTTCCTCGAACTTCTACTTTAACAGATGCCAATTAAATTCAAATTATAGTAAGTGATATGGTAATCCGCCTTTTATATTGTTAAAGAACACTCGACATATTCTTTATTGAAGGCATGCTTCAGGATGATTTATGAGTATTTCGAAAATTTCATACTGATTTAGAAATTCCAATTTGCTCCACTGTGCTACAGAATGACCTAGAATGCTCTAAAATGTAGAAATTTTTAAAAAATTGTACGAATTCTCAGAATGGTATTTGAATGTATTCGAGAATATTCTCTAATGCTCCAGAAGTTCCTAAAAACTTCTAGAATATCCAGGAAGGATAGAAAATATCCTGAAATTTGTAACATTTCGATGTTCAAAAATATTCAAAAAACATCTAAAATGCTCCAAAGCTCCCTAGAAAAAAAATGTAACGGTTCTCGTAAATATCCTATAATACTCCCAATGTTCCAGAATTTTAACCTTTTATTATGTTTTAAGATTCTCGAACCTCCTACAGTGGTTGTGGTAGGGATGTCAAACAAGCAAGGTATTTTTGCTTAGTTAGTAAGTAGAATTGTCCTAAATTTGTTTGAAATTGGCCCGGTGATTTTAGAGGAGATATGCAGCGAACGCCAATGCAATTAATTTTAATCTTATTTAGATTTATGTTGAGTGAATATTACACCTAATTTGGTGAATGTTTAGGAAATTGTTTCTTCCAAATACAAATAAAATTATGCTGAAGTCAGAATCAAATTTAAAATAAACGAATGAATATATTATCTTTCTTTTTTGAGATGAAGTTTCGATGTACTTCTACTGAATCATTTCGGACACCAAATTTTAGAAAAATGTAGCTCCAAAATTACAGATAAAACTCATAAACCGCAAACATTAAATATTTAATAAAATTCACCCTAAAAATGTCAATTTATTACCGTATCTTACAATTACTATTGATATCTCTTATATTAATTGCACACGAGTCTAATCAGAGCTAGACAAAAGTTACGACATTATACGATGTTGAAAGTATGCAGGAAAACTCAAATTATGAATTAAACTAATACATATTGGAGTACTTTCATTAAAGACACCGTTCAAAGCTAATTATATTTAAGAGCAAGCTTATGGCAAGAACATTTGCTCTGAATCAATATTTATGGACATCTTCCTAGTTCTTCTTCCGATAGCGAGAAAATTAATTGCTTATAGCACTTTTAAAATTTTCTTAAATAATTCATTAATAGCAAATGTTTGTTTGGGGTTCCTTACTTATTACAAATATTACAGATCTAAGTTCTACAGTAATGTGAATTATTTCCGAGGAAGACTGATAACTCAATTATTTAAATTATCATGCAGAAATATATAATAGTTAGTGAATCAGTTATTTGATTGGCTCTCTGCAAACTTCATAATTTAAATAAAATTTTATCAGCTTTCTAACAGACATTCTATTTGTAATTTTCATGAATTTATTCACTTTCCTATATCTGCCTCCTCTCCGCCTCCATATATTATTAGTTTACCTTTACTTTATCCGTTTTTATCCCAAATATTTACCATCTCTTCTTTAGAGCGTAAATTATTCCTCCATTAAAATTGATACGACAAAGGGAAACATAATTTCATATATGTAGCCTGAATTCGACAAAAAATGAGAAAAACTCTTTACTTTATCTGTCTCTGAACCATTTTTCTAGCCAAGGCAATGCAAGCTTTTAAGATCAGAAATTTTGATAATTTGCAAGTCCATCATTCCCTTAACATCTACACAAGGGATATTCTCAATGGATCTGAAATCATGAAACAAGACCAGATAGTGAAAACGACATTTGAGCCAGAATTCCACTCTTTAAAATACCACCCCATATAAACGTAAAAAGTTTTCACCAGCAAAGGCAGATATACTATGCACGAGGCCGAAAACACTGCCAAACCCATGAATCTTACCGAAATTTCTAATAACACGTAGTTAAACATAAAATCTTTCATAGAAAATAATATGGACTTTCATCCAGCGATATTGTTGCGAAATGTCTTACTGTGGGTGTATGGTGTAAGCAGTCCAACACGCAGGATAATGGAGAATGAGGATTTATTTACAAATATGCAGGAAAACACGTAGCACAGATACAGGAAACAATAGTTCTTGCACAGATTACCAATGTAAACAGACAACAATTCGCAGGTAATAACAGTTCAGCACTTTGTTATCTAACAACACAAACAGTCAGCAAATAACTAATGACTAGTAGACCATAACTGCACCTTCAATAGCGTTCAGCTCACCAGCTCGCACTGCGGGTGGAACTACAAAGTCATTCGCTCTCCAAGGTGATCCCAGTCGATCAAAGACGCTCCTCTGATCTACGCGCCGTCCTTAAATATTCTCTCCGTCAGGCCGTGACGTCACATGGTGTTTTCTCGTGTATTCTCTTTCCTAGTAGAAATAGAGAAAAGGGTTGCATTTTCGGGAATCATCTATTTGCCGCCAAATCGCCAAAATGGTCGCCAAGGTCAGGGTGCCATAACTGTCGCTGAGGTCACTCCATCCTTAACCTTGTTGGTCTCTTCCCAACCATAAGACTCGCATTGCTGGGAAGCGACTTTCCATGTTTGTAACAATATAGTTTTTATATTCAAGTATAGCTATAGTCATATCCGAACTTGCAATACTGAGTTGTGTGCATACCCCTTAAACGTGTCAATACTTAAGCCTTCAAAAGTGTATATTTCCGTGTTAAAATACATTTTCCGTTGACTTTATCAGTTCCCCAAACGAGTTCATGAAACATGTAGAGTCGCTCCAGTAGTGAGGGCTCATTCATTCAAAGAAGTAAAAAGAATTCTGCCTTTGTAAACCAGAGGGCTCATTCATGCAAAGAAGTAAAAAGAATTCTGCCTTTTTAAACCAGAGGGTTCATTCATGCAAAGAAGTAAAAAGAATTCTGCCTTTGTAAACCAGAAGGTTCATTCATGCAAGTAAAAAGAATTCTGCCTTTGTGAACCAAACTTACTGTCTTCGCTGTTTCAAAATTTCGACGCAAAATGCATCGTGCTGTTCAGCAACGGATTCCGAGACTACCACTTTCGGACGATTTTTCACCGGAAAGGGGCGTCAGGAAATGAGTCATATGAGCGCATTTCCGGAGTTCTTTGTTAGATCACGCCCAGTAAAATGTAAACATCACCCTTCCATTCTTCACTTCCTCCCCTATTTTGATGAAAATAACTCCGCCCGGTGTAAGCGCAAAAGCGCGGAGGGTTTCCGAATCCGTTCCTAAGCAATATGTTCGAATAAGTTTCAAAGGTCACAGAACGATTATTAATGCATGCACTTTTCAGGCTAAAGCAAAGGGAACCGCTGTATCTTAACAGTGAAACAAGAAATTCACATCTTTTATTCAGAGGAAAGAGTAAGCAGCTGAACAAAACCCAGGTGCATTTCACTCCATTGTTTCGATGAACACAAAAGACACAGACTCACCTGACTATCTTCAAGACTCCTCTTATTCGTTATAGAATAAGATGTATCACACTTCTCCGATCCCTCTATATCGCAGACGACACGAGTATTTTTTTCCAGTTTTGGCCCTTAGCGAATATAGAAGAGATAGTTAAATATTCGTTTCTCATGAATGTACATCGGGGTCCATTTAAAGAGTTTTTCGAATTTTTCTTTTCGTGGTTGTTTTTGCTCGATTCAGAATAGTTGTGTTGTTAGAACCTTGCACTTAACTGTTCCATAGCCTGACTACAAATTCCTATTTGTTTTGTAGTTTTGTAATCTAAATTACATTTTAAGGTCCCATTTTTTATTTGTTCTTACTTTGTACGATTCAGAAGCAGAAAAAGTTCCTATATATCGAAATTAGCCATAAGATTTAGCATACTTAATCATACTCTTTTCATGTGAATTAGGTATGAAAAAGATTAAAAAGGGAAGGCAAGCAGTCTTAACCTTTTTCTGAATTCATAACGGATATTTTGAAAAGATTTGTGTTGTGTTTGTAAGATTCAAATTTAAATCATTGAAATGAACTTCTGATAACATTTTGAAGTCACAGTTCGTTATATCTGCTTGCTTGTATTCTTCAGCAGTGTGACGTGGTGAGACCTAGGGTAGCGTGAATCAACAGCTAGACTAGTATCACTAATAATTTTTATTTTAAAGTTACTCGAAGTATCTTGATTATTATGGATTACGCAATAAGAAATAAGTTATATACAAAATATTATAGACGCGAGTAAAATTACAGGATGGTGTTGAGACAGCCTCTGCAGGTAGAAATGACAGTCACTCAGAGCAACGGTTCTACTTAAAGTCTATTGGAAAGTTCAATAAGTCCTCATGAGCATCCGCTCATCTTGAATAAAAACTCGAACAGTTCAGACACGAAAGCTATGCTCTCATGAAAAGGTTAAACAAAAACGTACAGCTTCTTAACGAGGCTTCTTTCAGCTACACAATTGGCCGCACGGGACCCAGTTACTTTAAAAACCAATCCGAAGATCCAGCACTCGAATTACGATCCTATGATCGGAATCCGATCAAAGGTGATCGCCGATCGAAAAAAAATCAACTTCTTTTCTTCCCCGCCACCGTTTAAATCCTCCTTTTCCCAGGAACAAGGTCCGCCTAACTCGTGAGGGTTGACTACGAATTTGATGACGTCCGCCGATGAGGTCTTCCTTCCACCAGGTGGTTGATTTATGTCCAGTGACAATCTTGGCTATTAGCGGTCTGGTCTATGGATAGCCTCGTCTCAGTTCAACTGAGAAAGGACATCCATCACTCCTTCTTAATTGAGAGTTCCGAAAAGGTTTTGTGTGCCAAATGTCACTAGATATGGAGTGAAAAAAGCTCTTTGTGCGATTACTCCTTTGTTGCTTTCCGACAGTCGAGGTGGCTACTTTGGCGAGGCCGATTTTAACAGCTGTTCTGGAATCTTCACAGCAGAAAAAAACTATAATATACCATTTTAAAATAGACACTAAATATAAAATTAGTTGCAGTGCTTAACATACGCAATTACGCTTAATTGTTTTTCTTACAATGTGAATTAAGCATAATCTCAGATTGAGGAGAAAATACCGTCAGCGATTGTTTGCAAAAGTTATATTATTATTATTATTTCTGCAGCAATAAGAGAGCTTAGTAGGCTTCGTCACTCCCTACTTTAAAAAAATAATCTGTTATTCAGCTTATAACAAAAAAATATCCGCCTTAACGATTGAAAGAAAATGAATCTGGAAAGTTTTCACTAATAACTCCACAAACTTGATCTTATCCAAAAACTGTATTTAAACTTATTTGATTTTCCTTTGAGCGCATTAAATTGAGATTAAACGATGAAAATTACTGCCAGTAAAGCTTAATCAGTATATTTTAAAGCGCATTATTTTATAAAATATCATGAACTGATACGCGCAGATATTTTCGTTCGCAACCGTACATAGTTTTCACACTGCCGAAAGGCATTCTTTAAATTCGCTAAATTATATTTTCATGATGTTTAATGATTGTTAGACATCATATATCACTAATATTTGTTACGGTATTGAGTCACGAACGAATATGTTCCTTGCTAACCTTCCGGCGGGCGCGCGTTTGCAGGAGATACTCGAATTGTGCATCTTATTACATATTTATATCCTTATTTTGTGTATTTAAGTGCAATTTTATTTATTAAATCTCGGTTTATTATTAGGCTAATAAATACAGATAGCATAAATAAAAGTTGCATTTATTTTTGTAAAATAACACGATATATATATGTAATACGATGCACGATATGTCGTAAAATTTGCGTGCGAGCGCCCGCTGGAAGGCAACTTACTTATTTTTTCTAAAAATAAATGGAATATGCATCATCAGACAAATCGCGAAGTTCATTCTTCGCTAAAAGTAAAGAAGATTTTGCCTTTGTAGATCAAACTCACTGGCTCCGTTGCTTCAAAATTTCAGCGCAAAAAGTATCACATATTCGAAAGGATTTCAGATACCACAGAGCAGTTATTATGAATGCACACTCTTTTACTTCTGACACACAGAGTTGTTGTATTTTAACAGTGAGACGCCAATTTCGCATGTTTTATTCAAAGGTAAAATAAAACGTCCAGAATGAGACACAGGTGCGTTTTACTTTGTTGTTTTGAGAAAGGCAAAATACCCACCTGGATATTCTCAAGACGCTTCTTATTTATCATAGAGTAAGATATATCACACTTCTCTGATACTTCTACGTCCTAAACGAAGCAAGGGCATTTCTTTCGATTCAGGGGCGAAGAATATGAGATACAGTTAAGTATTCTATTTTAGTGAATCCAAAATTCCTTTAAAGAGTTTGGCGATTATTTTTACTTTCTGAGGAATGCATTTTCTGTATGAAATTTGAATTGTGTGTTCATATTCATGGTATTCTTAATGGCAATTTCTCCTGTTTGTTCCCAATGAAGAAAACTATTTATAAAGGTTATATATAAATTTCATTGGCTAGTTCAAGTCATTCTGTAGCTGCAAATAATACTCATATCGGTACTAGAATTTCTATATATACTATTCAAAATATTCGCTCAGCAGTTGTACAACAAAAATATTAGTTCTAATACAGTCCCAGAGAAAGTGTATTATGAATATCTTTAGTATCCAATATTTTTATAAAATTATTAAATTTAAATCTTGTATTTTCAAAATTTAAAATTCTATTTTTTAACATAAAAATAGGAAAGCGTTATTTGCAGTTACTGTACCTGCGGCTAAAATGTTATTTGCAGATACTGTACCTACGAATATTTCGTTACTTGCAGGTATTGCACCTGAGGATAAAATATTATTTGCAGTTACTATAACTACGAATCATACGTTATTTGTATGTACTGTAGAAGTGGACAAAACGTTATTTACAGGTATTTTCCATTCTGTTATTTTGCACACCTGTGAATTTTAGATGACAGTACACCATTTTAATATTTCTAGAGCTTAATTATCAGTAAATAGGTAAATTCAATTAAATTATTCCATAAGGGTTTGCACCACCTGTTAGTGAATTTTAGAAAAAAATCATTGCACTTTTTTCTACATTATAACGCATTTTGTTTGTTATAATGAATTATTAATTAATGACTAAAATGCAGAAAATAAAGTTAAAAAATTGTACTTTTTTAGTACACTAATTAAAGTTTGTTTTAAAAAATTGCTTTTAATCATTTTAATTTAGAACATTTGCGATTATTAGAAGGAAATAAGAATAAAAGTTAGTTTAAATTTGTCTGCTAATAATATGAATTTCGAAATGAAAGTAAAATTAAAGAAAATACTGAATTTCGAGGTCATAATTTTAAACAAATTATCCGAAAAGTTAATTCCCGTACAGGCTACAAACCCTGCTGCTAGGAGAACATCCGACCCGGTTTGAACCCATATTCTGCTGAATGAGAAACCACTGATCTAACTGCACCAACCGGACATTTGTTTAGATTGTATGTGGATAGTTATATATATATATATCAAAACCAACATATAAACACAAAATAAAAACTCAAAAACAGTAAAAAAGGACAAAATGGCTAAATAGACAAAAACCAGAAAAAACCAAAAAAAAAAATGAAAAATATCATAGCGAGCCGCTCGTCAGGAAGAGAAGCTCGCTCATGATATTAATTTGTGCTTTTTTCTGCTGACGACAAAAGAAATCCGTTAAAATTGCCGTCATCCCCTCTAAAAGCACAAAACAAACGAAAATGGAAGATTTCTTGAATAAAAAATATAAATACATTTAAGAAGATTTAAAAAGAATCAAATACAAATTATATATATATATATATATATAAAAATATATATAGTTATATATTTTTAGTTCTGTTATTTGTTAAAACTTTAAGGGGTCTATTCTGGTACCCCCGTTTGAACTGGGAGACGCCACTTTTTCCGTTGTTAACGGCCGGGAAAAGTGACGTCTCCCAACCCAACAGAGAGGTACCAGAATAGACCCCTAAATGGCAGTTATTTCAGCCTATTATTCAAAGAGAATTTATCTTTTTCCAGTGGTGTTAAAAAAGATTTATACTATTGACTTTGGATCTCCATAAACTGAAAGGAGTTGTTTAAAATTCCTTGACGATGAATAGCACATCTTTTAGGATATAGAACTTTTGGAACTAAAAATTTGATTCAATATATGAGGTGCAATTTCATCAACACCTGAAAAAATATTTTGTTTACCGAAAATTATTTCAGAATCATGCGAAAAATCTTAAATACTGATAACTCTCACAAAATAGCATTAAATTTCATAATCAAGTATAAAAAGAACGATCTTGCAGAAATAAAGGGATAATAAACTCCCCCCTCAAAAAGGTCCTACAGATTGATTTTGAATTTAATAGTACCTGAAAATGACGTTTTATCCTTAGGTACGGTACTTGCAAATAATCACTTCCATAAAAATAAGCCAAAAATAAATTATAATCGTTTATTTTAATATCTATGCTAAGGAAAAGCACTTTAGACATATTAGGTTATTAATAATCAGTAGAAAAATTGAAAGATTTATATTAGAAAAACTGCAATAACTATGACTTTCAAAGAACGTAGACTGATGATCAAGATTTTAAGGTTTTGGTAACTGCTATTCGTAAACTTCGTCGGACTAAAATGCTATCATGTTGACCAAAGTCATCACAAGCGATGAGAAAAATGATGAAATCAGAAGAACTCCTATCGTTAAATGATCAACTTAGCAGAACAGGATATTGCTTCTCTGATCACTTTATTTAAGACGTTTCGTATTTAATGTTGAACATTCGTTTGGGTATGCTTCACCTTTTTAAAATATCATTAACCTTAATGTTTAGGAAGTTGTTTTAACAGTTGTGAAAATATTAACGAATTAACACATGTAGACAATCTCAAGCAACGCTTTTTGCTCACAGTAAAGGCGTCTGAAATGAACTTTAAAAGATAAATAGTAAAAATAAATTCAGATGAAGCGTAAATGAGGTATTTTAAGCTTTTGATTTATTAGTGATTTTGCATTCATTTTTGTTCTGCTAATCCAAAATTTTTCAATACAATTTCGTATGCATCTTAAAATCTATTAGAATTATAGGGAGTACACATATTAAATTTTATTATAAACAGTATACATATTAAAATTTATGTGAGGAATTCATCCCAAAAAGCAGTTCAGCAAAGTGTGCATAAGTAACCTAAGCGTAAGCAAAACTTTACGTGGTAATTTTTGAGCTTGAAAATTTTCAAATAATAGTGAGTGGGCATAAATTATTGGACCCATTTCAAAAATTAATAAAAAAACTAATAATATTACAACTACGGTTAGTTCTTTAAATGAGAGCGCTTTTAAAAATTTTTTTCAGGTAGGTAACTCGACGTTATGGCGGTCTATGCGGTCGTAAATTATTCGACATCTCCCATTTTTGAGACATTATCTGCGGAGCTATTAAAGCTAGAAGAAAAATAAAAGCAGGTATTTGTATAGAATTTTAAGCTCTTTAATTTGTTGACTCAATTGTAATTCGAAAGTTGAATAGTTTTCTGATATTCGAGAAAAACTAAAAATGAAACCAGAAAATACGCATCGGCTTCTGCGGATCGGTAGCCATTGCGTATGCAAATCTCTCGCTGTAGCAAATTTAGAAAACCGTAATGGTACGCCACCTATCTGAAAAAATATTTTTTCTTTCATTTATAAAAATACGCAGTTGTAGCATTATTAGTTTATTAATTTTCGAAATGGATCCAATAATTTATGACCCTGTATTTCACTAAGCAACATTTGGTAGAACCCGACATTTATAAATTTACTAGCTGTTACCCGCGACTTCGTGCGCGAAGAATTTGAATTGCTACTTTTTTTAAATTTACGAATGTAAATGTTTCGTTATATATAGAAAGGGGAAGTCAAAAGTTCTGACGGTTGATAATACATAATTGGACGACTATGTCATCTGCTTCTACTGTTTAAAAGAATACATAAGACAAAATATACCTTCCTATTATAAAAACTCTGACAACCATATCATATACGTCAATGGACGATCCTGGTTTGTTTATTTTGGATTCATAGACCGTTTTCCGGTAACCTTCCGATTTAAGCAATCGCCAAATCTATTTGGCAACTGTATCAAGCGCCAAGCTGGAAATAAAGGTGAATTAGTTCAAAGTCTAACCGTTGCCTAGCAACGGAGTAGCTATAAATATTCGTTATTTCAAAATCGTCTGCACGCATTTTAAAGTTTTGGAACTTTTAAAAATTAATAACAATCGAAGGGAAAATGTCAGAGAAATAAAATTAGTATCATTGAAAAGGTAAAAATTTGAACTTTAAGATGGTATAAAAATATTTTTTGTCGGACAGTTTGCTCCGAAGTTACGGCGGAAAAACGATTTCGGTTATTTTCTAATTAACTGACTGTTTAATTAACTTTGGGACTTGGAAAAGTTCATAAGTGTCTTCCCCTTCTCTTAAATAATAAGTGTACAAAATTTGGTTGAAAACCGTCCATTGGTTTAGGAGGAGATGTGGAACATAGCCACATACATACCCACCCACATACCCACAATGACTTTTATTTATATTAAGATTAACGTACTAATAGTTAAAATTATGTTCAAATTGTGTTTTCTGTTCTTATTAAAGACGGTCATAATTCCAGTGGTTATTCTGTTAAAAAGTTTCAAATTTTTAAAGAGGTTCCTTTTGGACAAAGGTAGCGTCGTGCTAGAATATGGGCTTAAAACTTCAGAAGATAAGAATTTTCCTTGAGATTCATTCATTTTAGTTTGAAGATGAACGTGACTAAGTGTGATCATAAAAGTTAAAATTGAAGGCTGGGATTCTAACTTGGGGTTTTGTGCTCATTGACTTCAGTTTAAAATCACAATCTTTTATCCATATTATTTTATTTAAGAAATTAATAAAACAACTGAAACTGATCCGATTAAAAAAATATTTTACCTTGACAGTAAAATCTTTGTCGGAACGCTGCAGGTTTCGTGCTCGTAGCAGTTAAATTCTATAATCTAAAAAAGACAGTATTAGTTTTTCCCATTGAACTGTCGGAACGAAAAGACAGAAAACTCAGAAAATATATAAGTTATCTTAAATAGTGAAAAGATTTATTATATTTTCTTCTACAAAATGTTGTTTTTAAACATCAAAGCGAAAATAAATTATGAACTTCAAACAGAAATATTTATAATTCCAAAAATTTAGAAACATAATCTCATTCTAAGAAAGAACAGATCTTTGTTGTGCATAAAATAGTAATCGAGTACTTTTGTGATGAAGTAAAGAATAATTTTTCTTAGAAATGCATAGGAGTTATTGTAATTCGAGATTCTTCATCTGCCTGCCAAGCAATTTTTGGATTACGAGATAATCAACTAAGGTGTTTTTTACCTGCACTAATTAGTTTAGAGTCTTTGGAGATAAATTTCATGGAACTTTATAAATTTTACTTAGATAATTTGAAAGAAGTATATGTTTCCTAAACGAAGTGCTATTCAAAAGAATACATCATATTGCAGCAGTCAAGTAACACCTTATACTGTTTTATTTACTGGAACAGAAATTAGGATTTAAATTCAAGAAACATTTTCCATGCATGTGATTAGCAGCCCACCAGTATAATACTGATTAATCAAAAATGTACATAACCCATACACAATCAATGTTAAGAGAAATCCGCATGTTTCGAATTTTTGTAAATATGGATAAATTCCAAAATAAAGAATTTTAAAAAATATTTTTTGTTTCTTTTCCGTTTTCACATTTTTTTCGATAGCCTTTACCTAACATATGCTCACGTTTCATTAAAATCAATTAACTATCTGCACATGGTTTGTATCTTATACTATAATATTAGCAATATAATCGCAATAATATTAATATACATAGTATATAGTTAGAAAAAATATCACCTCTATCTTTAAAAGGTTTTTTCTTGTGTTATTGATAGAAACTTTCCGTTTAAACAACGAAACTTTCGAATTCATTTCATTAATCAGTAAAGAAGACGTCGGATATAGCATCCGTAAGTAATTTTAGTTCAATCAGAGTAATTAATACAAAAGAAACGTGTTTCTATGTAGCAAAGTGCAGGACTTACGGCAGTCCAAGCCAGCATATGATGATACAAATAAAAATAAAATAAATTGTATGAATGTCAGCATGTATAAAAATGAGGGGAAATATTCCCAATAACTTGAAACTTCAAGATTCCGTCAAAGGTTTTCCGTTATATTTTCAAAAATATAAATTAAAAAATTAAAATTGGTTTTAGCATATTTTATCTAATTGGTTTTAATAAATCTTCAAATTAATGCATCTCTGTGTGCATACATTTTCGTTGTAAAATTGATTACTATATTTTTATCAAACGGGGGATAAATTAGAAAAAAAAAACTTTAAAATACAAAACTTTCTATCAAATTGAAGCCTTTATGGAATTGAAATTGTTAACAACAGTTATAAATATACTAATAAAACTCATACTACAAAAGCAAAAGCTTTTTTCCAATTTTTTGGTAAATTAAAACTATGTCTTTAAGTATCAAATTATTTTAAATGATGATTGAGGAAAGCAGGAGTTCAATATTATTTTTAAAAATGTATAAAAGCCGATCTGACATTTTCTCTAGACCTTCGAATAGCAGGCGTTAAGGTTCAAAACCACTTGAAAACATGGCAGTTCTTTACATGTTGCCTATATATTTTCGTAGACGCCACCGAATCTCTATCGGAAACAATATAATCTTATATATAACAATAACGTGTAGCGCTTACAATTCACTGTCCTCTCCTTTTTACGGTAGGCGGCGCTACTAGAGCCATCCGGGTTTTTCCCATGATGCCTCTCTTTTCTTCTTCTACTACTGTGTACTTGTGTTGTTCTCTGTCTTGCGTCTTGTACCTTTTAATATACTGTGTCGTGGAACGTAGCCATCTAATAAAAATGGTTCCTGAAATTAATTCTTCAACAGCGGCATTCCATATAAACATGAGTCTCGTCCCTCTACAAATGTTATTAATTATAGGAAATTAATTCGATAACTTAATTGCCATATTTACTTATTTTTCAAACAGCAAAATCAAAGTTCGCAGTTTCATAGAGATGAAACAAAAATTCCTGGAAAACTCTTGTTGGAAAAATGTTTTGTTATTTGTTTCTCAAATTTTGCTCACATTACAGAGGTATTTTACTTTAAAAATTTATCGGATTATATGGAAAGGAGACTAAACGAAAGATGAGTTGTTGTCGTGGGCCGTAAATCTTCCCGAGTCAATTCTCTTTTCCAAATTATGATGGATAGCTCTAGTTTCGAAAGATGAATCCAAGTCATGCCCTCAGAGAAAAGAATCAGTAATATGTCAACTTTTCAGATAACATAAAAGTTTTATAAAAATGTCACGTTCGAATATTAGTTTAAGGTATCCGAACACGTTCGAAAGTTGATTTTCGACCAAAATTCCATTTTTTTAATTTTTGATGTTTTCGAAAGTTCATTCATTTACCTTTCTAAAACATATTTACTTTTGTCGGTACGTTAATTAGAAGATGAGATATTAATTGTTTCATAACAAACCGAAAACCGGAAGTGGGCGTTTAATTAGCCGAAATTTGTCATTTAAAGGGACAGAAACCTGTCAAAAATTCTTTTAAACTCCTTTTTTGCAAGCTAATATGATGTCAGTATATTTTTAGGAATTTTTTTTAAAGTTTAGATACATAATGTGAGCGCGTGGAAAAACTAAAATTTGATTTTTCTCAAAATTAGATTTTATGCATATTTTTCAAACTTCAAACATGATAACTCAAGATATTATCATTCGATTGTTCTGAAATTTTGTGAACACTTTCTTCAAATGTTTCTCTAGTGAATGTACTAGAATAATGTATATTGTAACAATACTTTTTAAATTATGATGTTTTATTTGAAAAATGACATAGAAAATTTGCTGAAAATCTTATAATGATTGTTCGATTAGCTCTAAAATTTTTATTTATCCAAAGAATGTTAAGATTCTAGTACAAGCACTAGTCCATAGTATATAGTTTAATTTAGTATTATTTTTATTTGAATTATTACAAAAGTTTGACCTGTAGCATGTTTGAAGTTTTGGGAAATTTCCTCTAAAAAGCAGCAGAAATTCAAGAATTTTGTAAATTTATAATAATTTATACTCAAAAATCATACGCTAATATTAATCTTTATTAAATTCGAATCTAAAAAACATATTTTGGTGTTTCTATTTGACAATTTAAGAAAAAATTGCTCCGAACGTGTTCGGATACCTTAAAGAAGAATGGGGGAAAATAAGTAATCTGTTCGTCAATCTTTTCCCCCCTTTTTAAAAACCAATTTGAACTATCAGTCATTGAAGATCAGAACTGTAGTGAAGGGTTTTTAAAATATGTATATACGAGACGCAGATTTGAAATTTGATACATAATTTTAGAGTTTAAGAGGCGTTGGAACCCTAACCATGTTACTTCGATTTGCCTTTTCTCAAAATCTGTTATAGTTTCATGTTTGAAATTTTTTATATAAGTAGAGCACATCTTCCTTGTTATACTGAAATGATTTTTAAAAACAAATATTCAAAAACTTAATTTCTTAAAAAATTTTTTGTGTCAGAACAAAAAATGTGAAATTGGCAATTTCGATGTACTTTTTCTCAAAATCTGTTATAGATACATGTTTGAAACTTTTTATACAAGTAAAGTACACTTTTCTCATTTTTCTGAAATGATCTTTTTTTTAAAAACTCAAACTTTATTTTTTACATTTTTTTTTGTCAAAATAGGGTAAAATTTCACAATTTAATTAAATATTTTGTAAATTTATAAAAAATTAAAAAAAAAAAGCTCATTTCAGTACAATAAGAAAGGTATACTTTACTTATATGAAAAATTTCTAACATGTATCTATAAAAGATTTTGAGAAAAGGTACATCGAAATTGTCAATTTCAAATTTTTTGTTCTGACACAAAAAAATTTGTAAAAAATAAGTTTTTGAATTTTTTAAAAATCATTTCAGTATAATGAGAAAGATGTACTTTATTTGTATAAAAAATTTCAAACATGAGTCCATAACAGATTTTAAGAAATGGTACATCGAAATAACAAGGTTAGGGGTTAACTGACTTAGGGTTCCAACTACCCTTAAGTTGTAGCAATTGAAGTAAACTAAGAGGGTTTAACATTATGTTTCGCGTTATTTAATATAAAAAGCTTTAATTAAAATGATAAAAAATCCTACATATATGAGGGTAAATTTTCAATGAATTATTTTTTAAACAATGAAGCATAATACATGTTGAGAAATAAATGATATGTACAAAAAAGTTATCAGGTGGGAACAAGTACCATTTTCGAGGTGATTATTAGATGAGGATATACCTATTAATATCACCTAGGTCAGGTTTTAAAACTATTATAAAAGTTTATATAAGTAAATGTCTCTCAAAAGTAAGATAGTGAAAAACACCAACGTTAATTGTGTTTAAACATTTAGACAATGTGATCACAAAATATAGGATAATGTACTTTTCAGTTCTTCTATTGACTAGTTAAACATATTTCCCACATGTTATTCATGGTGTGCAATCGAATATGTATTACTGAATTCAAGCAGGTATTCAGTTAAATCGCTTAATGAAACAGAATTGGCTAAAAATTTCGAGTGTTGTTCTATAGAAATAACTCAAGTCTTCTGATTATTAGATAACATTTATTGTAGAAGGCACAGTGGACATTCTTATGCAACAGGGAAAAACAACCATTTTAACCCCTTCGCTTACAATGACGAGTCTGAAACGTGCATCGAATTACAGAATTTGTGATATTTAAATTAGTAATAAAGTCAAAGTTATAATAATATATTAGTCAAAGTTATAATTAATGTTAAATACAAAAATTACCTGGAGAAGCTTAAATGTCTCAAGCATCCTTTACCATCTTAAATAGATTGAAATAATGAATATCGCAAATGTGTGGTGGCATCTTATTAGGGGGTTAAGTAAAATCGTATGCCAAGGAGTTAATGATATCGGGCCCATAGGTGTAATCTTTATCTAATTGTATGAAATTTCAATACAATGATGTTCAAACTCTACTTGTTGAACTAGTTGTTTTCTATGTAGACTACATAGAAAGCGGCTATCAGTTCTGGAAAATGCAGCTTTAGAATGCTTTCCATATTGTTTTGGAGCTGCAGAACAGACTATTTAAAATACAATAATTATTTTTTTTAATGTAACATTAGAATATACTCCTTACAGTTTTAAGAAAATTAGATGACTCAAAGTTAGTTAGTACTTTGCAAATAGTTTCCGGTAGAATAACTATCCAATTTCAGTCTATATTGTGTACAAAATCGATAACTAAATTTATCTAATCATACATTATTAATAAATTGAAACTACTCTATAAGATTACATATATGCAAGTTCAAGTGTAATCTTATGTTAACTAATTATTAATGTATTTAACCATCTTTCATATATTATTCATGAAATAGTGGAAATTAAAATGTACATCATCACGAAAGTCCGCATATAGCAAGTAGAGGGTATTCATAGAATCAAAGAATTCCTCTGATAGTTTCTATGATAGATGGTTCAATGGCAGCCATGTGATGATGACAACCAATCAACGCTGTAGCGTAACTGATCCTTTCGGAACTCGTCTGCAGCAAAGGTATCGCCATACTTAATCACGATATAATGATGAAAGATGACAACTAATTTTCAACCCAAACTGTCCCCATTGATTTTGTCACATCGCTCGTTTCTGAAAGCTAATGCTGATGCTTCGTTCTGCTCGCAACAGCGAAACTTCTATGCTCGATTTATTTAAATAAATTCAATACGAATGTAAGCCATCCGTAGATGCTGCTGATTGATGATTATCAGTTGGCAGTGAAATGTTTTCTGTAATTCCACAATTAACATATCATGAATTTTAATTGTATTGGAAACTATCCGCTTTCGACGACCAGCTTGTTCGACGGGAATATAGTTGGTTGGTTGGTTGGTTGGTTGGTGTGGTTTTAATGGCACAAGGGCCAATTTGGCCATACTGCGCCAAACGTTCGTTGATTTCAAGTCGCATAAAAATTTTAAAATGCTGTAATTGAGAGAACTAAATGAATTTAAAAAATTGTACTTCCTTTAAAAAAGTAAAAACATTGACGCCAGGATTGATCCCCAAGATGTCAATTAAATCAATGATATGTGCTCCAAAGTGAGCTTGTCTTTGAGAATAAAAGTTTTTACACTGACATAAAATATGCTCAACACTTAAAATGCAGTTGCACCCATTACATATAGGGGCTGGATCAGAATGTAAAAGGTGGCGATGAGTTAAAAATGTATATCCTACTCTTAGCCTTGTCAAAATGACATCGTGTTTCCTAATAGTGAGGTTTCCAAAACCTTTGATTGAAGGCTGTATTTTATAAAGTTTATTGTTTGACTGCGACGGGAATATAATTTAAATTGAATCTCTTATGTATAATTTGATATTCATGGTTCCCTTAACAATTTTAACCACTTAACTGAATAGTTTTCTTTGCTGTCTAATAAGATGACCCCTCCTGTTTTGGAAAGGGGCTGTCGTTTTCATTCATCTAAGAAAGCATAGGATACTTAAGATGTTTATGGATCCTATATATTTTTTGTGTCAAATTATAAAGCTAATTAATGATTCAATTTTAGTTTATAAGACTAAAATTTCGATAATTCGATGCACGAGTATTCTCGGGCTGTTAAGTTAAGCGGTTAAATTTCAAATTGCGATAGATATTTAACCCATGTTCTTTCAGTAGCTTTTCACCTGTTCTGTTCGTTGTCTGCATGAACGTCCCTAATAGAGTCGAGTGAATGGGCTGTGTCATGCAACATCAAATTGCACATTGTCGGCATCAGCTCCTCTCTTACTCCTCTTGCAAAATGTGCATTTTATTTTATCTTTAAAATGCCGCAGCACATTTTATTTCCAGCCGCATGTGAGCTGGATGAAAATACGTTGATTGAAACATAGCGTTAAACATTAAGACATTACCTTAGCTTTCAACAATGATGGAGAAACAAGCAAATAAATGTTTGTTTAGACAATGAAAAACGGCTTGAATTGCGTTGCAATAATTAAAAGTATTGTTGTAAATTGTGCCAAAAATATTTTAAAAATTTATTAAAATTAGAGACAAAATCGTACGGCAACCTGATTGAAATCATTGAAAAGGTAATTGTTTGTACCTTAAGATTTCGTAAACATTTTTATGATGCAATATTTTCAGAAAATATGGAAAAAACGCCAAAATTTTGCTTAATTTTTAGTTAGTTAAAATTCTAATTAAAATTGCAAGAAAGGGCTCCGAGTTGGACATTCTCACCCTCCAAAGTATGTTTGTGCGAAATTTCGTAGCTCTAACTCCAGCAATCTGCTCTGTAGAGCGCCAAAACACACACACAGACATTTTCCTTTATTATTAGTAGAGAGTAGCTAGCAAATTAGGTTTAGGACATACAAATAAATGCTTTGTGCTGTCTGATCCAGAAAATTTTAGACAAAAATTGTAATAAATAAACAACCGGCGGGAGTGGTCTCCCCTAAACTTTCTCGTATACTTTCTAAGTGGAGATTCGTAGTGGAGATACTTTCTCTTTGTATACTTCGTACACGAGAAAGCAAAACAAAAAAACAAACAAACCTGAAATCAAATATCTGTTGCCACGTTTCAAAAAAATATTACTTTGAAGCAAGTGCGATAAAATAGGCAATGCAATGAATACTAAAGCGAAAATTCTGCTTTGGAATTGAATTCCCAAGAAAACAATTTATACTACCACAACCGCAACAATTGCAAAAGCGCGTGAATAAAAGATTTGCTGAAATAATGAGATCGGTTTGATTTACAACAATAAAAAAATTGTTAACAATTGATGCTTGAAAACATTATTTATTGTTGTAAATAAAATTTACAACAATAACAGATTGCTACCAATACGCATGCGCATGAGAATCGGATTAAAAGAAATTGAATATGCAATTTGAACGCCTCTTTTTGACGGATTTGGCCCAAACTTTTATACGGACCTACATTCATAACGATAAAACTGTGTACCAAATTTTATCCATTTAGCTATTCAAGTTTTTGAGTTATAGCGTTCACATGACAGCGGACATACAAATAGACAGACTTCCCGTGGACGGATTTTGTCCAAACTTTGATAGAAACCTACAAATTATGTTTAAAGACCACATACCAATTTTCATCCCCGTAGCTCTAATAGTTTTCGAGTTATCGTGTTCACAGACAGACACACAGACACACACACAGTCGGACATACAGACATAATTCCAAAATTGTGTTTTTCGGACTCAGGGAGGTCTAAAACTTGGAGATCCGTCAAAATCTCGAGTTAGAATTTTTTGACGATTACAATACTTTCTCTTTGTATCACAATACAGAGACAATCAATTAACAGACAGACAATCTTTCTCGTCGTTCAGGCAGAAGTCTCCAAGTCCACAAAACATTTTTACGGACTGCTGCAATAAATTAAAATTTGTAATTAATTATTTCGTGATAGAACTCTGTTAGTTAAACTTATAGTAAACCAAACGTAGGAGCTAGAAATCTGTAAAATAATTTTTACTATTTATCATAACGACTCGAGATTAATTAAAGTGCAAACTGACCATATCTCGAAAGTGTAGTTTTGGACTTTGTGACTTCTGCCTGAACGACGACTATATGGTTATCAACCATCATTTCTTATTTACTATATAATACGAATTTTATATACTTTTTTAAAATGTTTTACTTAAATATTATCGTTCTTAAAATGCCGTAAATGCTTTACGAATCGACTTTTTGATACTGTTTGAAGTTATTGTACTCAAAAATCGTCATTCTTAAATAGTTGTAAATGCTTTACGAATCGACTTTTTGATACTGTTTGAAGATATTTTAAGTAAAAATTGTCATTCTTAAAATGTTGTAAATGCTTATACGGTAAAACCTTTGTAGTGCATCTTTCAAGAAACAGCTGCGAACCGACGTACTACGGAATCGGGGTTCAAACCGAGTTAACCTTTTTAATTTAGTCGTAAACTATATTAGTGGAGGTCTACCTTTTTAGTAAAATTTCATAATTATTTCAGTAATAGCATCCCTTTTCCAGGTTTCACCCGCGAAACGTAACTCGGTTAATAAGAAAATATTTAGAATAAATAAAAAAAAACCACAAGTTTTTAATTTTCTTTTTTATCTGCTGATAATAAAGTAAATGTTTTTAAGGACTTTCTGTAACATTTGTTTTTTCTCTTCGAGCTGCAGAAAGACCAAACTGTCAAAACAAAGATTATAGAACAGGCAATTTACTAGCAAATGGAGTATATTCCGTCCTTGAGTCTAAACTTGTCACTTTTAAATTCTGCCCCTGAATTTTGTTAATGGTCTTTTGCTTCTATATGCGCAATAACAGATTTGAGTAATAACACTCAGTAATGTCTATATGAACTTTCTTTTCAGCATATAAAACGGGTATGAAATTGATTTTTATTAACACCCGAGTGACTTATTTGACGCTTTCTTTGTTCCAGTTCCAATCCAGGGATATTGTGTGTTTCATATCAGTCGAATGCTCTATGCTGGTCTTGTTCTTCAAGTATTTCTTGGGAAAGGAATTTAAAACTTCAGATCTTATTATCAGCATTCAAACTCTTAGTACTTCAGAAGCCTTTTGCTCTGGGACCTGTTAGTTACAGGTCACTGATCTCTCCTAAAATCGGAATTTTAATACAAGGGCCGAATTGATGAAAAATTTTGTGTGTTACCCCAGTGGAAACGTGTTTATAGGAGCGATAGAACAGTGTTGGTACCAGATATGCTTCATAATTTAGTTAACATCCTTAAAGAGTTTTGTTCTCAAATGGCATAAGAATTGGTCAATTACAATCCGAATGGAAAATGTGAAGCTGATAGAGCAAGGAAAATATTTTACACACCAAATTATATGATGGGAATAGTAGAAAGGAAATTTGCAAGCGGACAGAGCACGGAAAGACATTTATTCGTCAAATTATATAAAAGGAATAGCAGTATTTAGAAATGGAAAGACTATAAAAATTAATTTTATCACTTCTGTAATTAAATCGGGACGGTAATTACTTCAACGTTAAAAACATGCAAAATTTTAATGAAAACATGATTTTCAGTCTATATCCAAAAGTAAATAGCATTTCCATACCTTAGTTTTCATAAACATGTAAATAAATACTATACAAATTAATGAAAATGAAATATTTATTTGCAATCATTCACAGAGGAAATGCTGTGATTACGCTGAAATTAATATGATATGAATCAATTTGTAATTAGAAAGTAAAGCCAAAAGAAAATGCCCGGTGTCACTACTTTTTAAAAAGTATTAGTTTTATGGCAATGCAAGAAATGTGCTGGCTTAAGTGGGAAGTGCACACTGCAATAAAATTTGACAAAACTTACCAAGTGAAATAAAATGCTAGTCAGTGAGCTGAAGCTGGATATTATAAAGACATGAAATGCCAAATGTATGCATTCAAAATTAAAACACAAGACAAAATCTAACCATTAAAGACAAAAAATATAAGACAAAAAAAAGAAGTTCAAACAAGTTTAAAAGCCATTGTTTAAAAGGGTATAGTACTGTGCGTGTATATTGTGGTGGGAACTGTTACACTGAATCAAATTAAACAATCATGATTGCCTTTTTAAGACTTAAAAGAGATGTTAAAGTTATGAAATTAAATCTCCATGAAATTTAAGGCAACACATGCTCTCAAAAACTATAAATCAATGAATTAAGATTGAGAGATATATGCATTACTCACTCAAGATTAATTTCAATACTTGATACCTTTAACATTTACTATCTTTTAAGAATTTAAAACCAAAATAGAAAAAAAATCACAGAAAAAACCAAATTAAAACCGAAACTTAAAACCAAATTAGTAAATACTGATGATTTCTAAGGCAATACGTTAAATATAAAGAGTAACAATTCATCACACCCGATTAATTTCAACATTTAAAACTAAATTACCATAAAATTTTCAGTCGTGATAATTCGCTTAATTCAGGATTAATTAATTATTCATTGTTAAAACAATTCTCAGCTGCAGTCAATTACTTATGATCTGCAAAATCTAAATTACTGTTCAGGATTTGTGTATCATATTTATGGCTCAAATTAGACAGACTCTGCAAACATTTAAATTCAAGAAATTACTTATCTGACTGGGACGGAAAGGCGACATTTTCCCCGGTAACTCTGGCCTATCGATGAAGGGGAAACTGCTGTTCACATAGCTGGATGCAGCACTGGTAATACACGAGATTCTTAAAATTTGAACTGCTGGCACGGTGCATATCAAAAGTGTTCATCTTTTTCTGGTTGTCACTCTTTTGGAATCTGCAGTTCACGGAAGCTGATTGAATGCAGAGGTATTCAGTTTCTAAAGTTCTAAATTTCTGGCACTGTGTATTACGCAGGATTTATTGGCTGAAGTTGACTGCAGCTCTTGTCGTTCTTTCCTGCAGACCAGCGGGGCCTCAACTAGGGTGGAAAGTCCTTAGGTGAATCTCTTAGGCTTACCATGCCTGCTGTTAATGCCAAGCATTTAGATACAATCTTCAAACAATGTAATGGACCTTATGCACCGTTTGGGTTCGAGAGTATAGAAAAACAGCTGTGGAGGAATAAACAAAACGATCGGCCTATAAGTGACTCAGAAATAAAAGCAGTTCTGAGTCAGCTGTTTAAGACTGACCAATGGCTGCCGCTGGCAGGTCACGTGTCGGAGGATGTGACGTCACATGCATAAGGTCCATTCTGCATTGGTTGTCAATGCTCTCTCAACTATGGTCGGGACATGCAGTTGTTCACCGGAAAATTATGGCTCAACATGCGTGGGCTCGCGTCACACATCCATCATTCGACAAAGGGCTCAGTACATTTCTTTTCACAGCTCTTCTTACTTTTTAGACTTTTATTTTCTCAATGTGTTTTCCTAAATCAGAAAGGACCATCATCGCTCTTCTTTCATAAACACCGCTCTTTTTTTCACCCAAAAAAGTTCTGTCCTCCCTCAACGTTCACCAGCCATTTTGAATAACCCGGGGTCTGTCGCCAAATGCTCGCCAACAACGCCAATTTTAAATATTGAGAAAAGCTAGGGTAGAACTAAAATTTCCCCGCCAAGCGGAGCCAAACTGGCTAAAAGTTCTATGAGTGGCTAAATCCTGATTTGTATCGCTGACAATTTGGCCAGTTGGAGTGAGCTCTCAGTTATCTCTATCCAATCCTCGAATTTTCTCTTTGATTGGGAAAAGGATTTAACCTTGACTTTTCTATCACAGGAAAAGGAAGCAGGTCAGAGGTTAGGAGATGGGCGGTCAAAGGCCAAACACCAGTGGGTACCAAGAATGCACGCATTTCCGCTCTAAAAAGAAGCCGGCGACATCTGTTGCTTTTCGTGACTTTCAGAAAGGATTCGGTGTGCATGTGGGTTCGAAACTCAGTTAACTGCTAACCGTTTACACGTGCATCCTTTGGATGTTATAAGTGGGTTCAGTTCATAGAATCAGCAGCAAGAAATGGGGTTTTCGATTGATTGAAATGTGAAGAGATGGGATTTTTAGCAACAGAGGCCGTTATCCCCTAATGCCAAAAGGATGCACTCAACAAATGTTAAAAAAGATGCACTCAACAAAATATCAAAAAGGATGCACTCAACAAAATATCA
>BGPR01009273.1:5598-21867 GCA_013235015.1 Araneus ventricosus | reverse complement strand
GATGCACTCAACAAAATATCAAAAAGGATGCACTCAACAAAATATCAAAAAGGATGCACTCAACAAATATCAAAAAGGATGCACTCAACAAATATCAAAACGATGCACTCAACAAATATAAAAAAAGGATGCACTCAACAAATATCAAAAAGGATGCATTCAATAAATATCAAAAGACTTCAGGGATTGAAGAAGAATCCTAAGATGACGTTTATCAGAAACAGCGTTTTGAAAAAAAAGAAATGGGGGAAAGAAAACCAGCTGAGAATCTGTTTTCGCAGTGCTGCTGCGTGTTAAAAAAATAAATATCAGACCATCTTTCAGATACCAAACACAGGGAATGCAAGTTTTAAATTAAGCAAAGAAAATCACTAATATTTAGGATTAAAATAAATGTGAAGTTATAAATATAAAATGTAGAAACTTTTAATCGGTTTATAAAAATTTGTATTTTAGCGAGTAAATACAAAAGGAATTTTGTCAATGCAACATGACAATATTAAAAGCTGTTTATGCTATGAAATAAAAGTGAAAGGCTCCTGTGGAATTGGTAGTCAAATAAAGCAATTTTAGCAGTTTCAAAAAGAAATGACTGAAAGATTGTTGAAACAATGATATTGGTATCAATTTCATTACAATCAATCATTAAAGCTGTGTAAAAGCATCAAATATTTGCTTATTTCCTCATTAACTTAAAATTTTGGACATTGAAAAGTTTACGGAATTTTTCCTCTTCTTTTGAATAAAAAAACCAAATGGGCAAAATTTTAGGTGATGTAAGGCACTAGTTGATTAATGCAAATAACGAATTAACTAGTATTTTCCAAATCGATATTCGCTTTACTTTTGATCCTTTGGAGGAAGAAACACAAGTAGTGGCAATTATACTGTGAAAAAATTAAATTACCGAGACATTATCGATTTGAAAACTTTTACAGGAAGGTTAATTGAGAACACGCAAATCGATAGCGAGGGGGAAAGGTTCACTGGTTGAAAATTAAAGTTTTGAAGTACGAAAAAAAGAAACTCCTGGTGTAGCTGGATCAGCAGTTTGAAGAAGTGAACAGGCGCCAACAAATTAAAACGTACAAAACGAATGTTATCACATAAACTCTCATTGTTAGCTGTAATTAAATAAAATAAAAATTTTAATATACCACGTTTTTAAAACGGACTAAAAAGTAAAAAATAATTTCTTCTAGCCCCATACAGATTTATAACCCCATACAGATTTAAAACGAAAAACGTGGGGCGCATGCAACAGATAATTGATGCATAAGTAGTTTATTTCAGTCACTAACAATTTTTTTGCAATGGAAATTATATGAACTGTTGTGTGAGTTTTCTCAACGACAGCTACTCCCTACACTCCTTACTATTAAATATTGCATGAGCCCCACGTTTTTCGCTTTAAATCTGTATGGGGTTACAAATCTGTATGGGGCTAGAAGAAATTATTTTTTACTTCTTAGTCCGTTTTAAAAACGTGGTATATTAAAATTTTTATTTTATTTAAATAATTATTTTCTGCTTTTTAGTTTTCTGTGTGTGAAATTTTGCAATCGATTTTAACCATCTTAATGAGAGTATGATGGAGACATGTGACAAATTTTAGGTTTATTTCAGTTTCTCTTCACCTGATCATAAATAGAAAATTGTTATTTTCCTGAAAAATTAAGTTACTTGACGCAGAAACCTTCGTGAAAACAACTAGCACCCGAACAGCATTTTACTCCCCCCCCCCTCTGGAATTTCACTGCAAACAAATTATTGTCACTCTGGTATAGCAAACCCTCCCCTCCGAACTTCAATCCACTCTTCGATGTCCCCCCGCGATTTCTTGGAATCCTACAAACTCGAGATTCTCCTTCCTCGCTATTCACAAGTGACTCCTGGACAGCGCCATCTATCGAAGCTCTGGGTCGGTAAAACACGAAATATGAAATAAAAAATTAACAGACAAACAGACAGACAAGAAAGCGAATTAATATTGCGTTGTCATCTAGTTCTGAGCTATGTTTAAAGTTTCAAATCTCCAGCTCATCGGGAAGTTAGTTTAAAATCGATTGCAAAATTTGTACCGAACAGACAGACAGATAGACAAGAAAGCGAGTTAATAAAAACATGGTAAAAAGAGAACGAAGTTCTCTAAGCAAACCTCTAGTGTAAAGAATCTCATTTAAAAGTTTGATTAAAAAACTAATAAATAAGAAAAATAGGAAGTTTATATTTTCCCCTAGAAAACAGTTTTGGGATGCGTTCACTTCGTTAAACTGCTGATTCAATTCTTAACAAGTTAATCTTAAAAGATCCAGAATTCTGATTTATTGATATTAATAGACATTATCATTCTTCAGTAATAACAGCATGTTTACTAAAACTATGTGACAACTCATTATTAACATTTTAAAGTGTTAAACCTCGTTAAGCCGTGTACTTCAAATGTAATTCCTGAAGAATTTTATACCTAATTAGAGTCACTTCTAGAGGATCAAAATATGATACACGTGCTCCAGAAAAGCTTTCGAGGTAAACCTGGAGTTTAGAGTGCGTACTATTTTCTCGCCAATTTTCTTTGGCGCAATTTTATTTGCCGACGCCAAACGCTGTTTAGGATGCGCAGTGAGTTTTCTATAGGTCTCCTGCGCATTCGATGCCCACGGCATTGCAAGTGTGCACCGAGCAGATTTTTTAACTTAAAAACCATCAGCGGCTTCGCTCTCAGCAAAACGGGCCCCTCGTAGCTTCGCTATTTCATTGAGAATCGAAACACACAGGGAAAGTACGACGTCTGAAGACGATGAAACGTGGCAAGGGAACCATTGTTTCCCAAAAAACATTCCTTGTTCGATATTTGGAGGCCGTAATCATCAACACAGAGAAAGAGAATCAGCAAATTAAATGTACGAAAATCTTTAGAAGAGAAACGAACGGTTATTGAAAAAAGTCGTTTGGTAAATGATCAAAAAATTCCAAATGAAGTATTATTCAAATTCGTACGCCGACCCATCAAATCGAAGAAAGCAGACAGTGGAGCAATGGAAACGAGGCGAAATTAAGGGTATGTGCCGTAAACCGGTAAACAAATCACTGTCGGAGCATGCCGAAACGACCCCGAAAAAATTTTCAACTCGCATCCAAAACAAATGCTCTCGCACTCTCTCTCTCGGCCACAAACAATTGGCGAGCTTAAGGGAAACGAAGTGGTTACGCACCCTAAACTCCAGGTTAACCGCTTTCGATTCTGATGATTCAAATGAATATTAAAATTTAATTAAAAGCGCTTTAAAAACACATTCTTATTTGTGTTTTAAATAACAAAAACTTTATATTTTATTAATTTTCCATTTTTTAATCCGGACATCCTTTTTACTTTCTCGTATACGAAGTATACAAAGAGAAAGTATTGTAATCGTCAAAAAATTCGAACTCGAGATTTTGATGAATCTCCACGTTTTAGACCTCCCTGAGTCCGAAAAACACAATTTTGGAATCATGTCTGTCTGTCTGTGAACACGATAACTCGAAAACTATTAGAGCTACGGGGATGAAATTTGGTATGTGGTCTTTAAACATAATTTGTAGATTTCTCTCAAATTTTGGACAAAATCCGTCAACGGGAAGTCTGTCTATTTGTATGTCCGCGGTCATGTGAACGCTATAACTCAAAAACTTGAATAGCTAAATGGATAAAATTTGGTACACAGTTTTATCGTTATGAATGTAAGTCCGTATAAAAGTTTGGGCCAAATCCGTCAAAAAGAGGCGTTCAAATTGCATATTCAATTTCTTTTAATCCGATTCTCATGCGCATGCGTATTGGTAGCAATCTGTTATTGTTGTAAATTTTATTTACAACAATAAATAATGTTTTCAAATATCAATTGTTAACAATTTTTTTATTGTTGTAAATCAAACCGATCTCATTATTTCAGCAAAACTTTCATTCACACGCTTTTGCAATTGTTACGGTTGTGGTAGTATAAATTGTTTTCTTGGGAATTCAATTCCAAAGCAGAATTTTCGCTTTCGTATTCATTGCATTGCCTATTTTATCGCGCCTGCTTCAAAGTAATATTTTTTTTGAAACGTGGCAAAAGATATTTGATTTCAGGTTTGTTTGTTTTTTTGTTTTAAATTTCTCGTATACGAAGTATACAAAGAGAAAGTATTGTAATCGTCAAAAAAATTCGAACTCGAGATTTTGACGAATCTCCACTTAGAAAGTATACGAGAAAGTTTAGGGGAGACCACTCCCGCTGGTTTCTCACGTTCACAACCAGGTAGCACCACTGGTGAGGAATCAAAACTCAATTAAAGATTAACTGATAGTTAAAATCAGAAATATTAAAATGGTATGTTGGGATCGAAAACACACAAGTATTCAAAACTCTAGAACATCAAGAAGTGAGTGAAAAATCGATGACAAAATTTCTTCTTTACAAACAGGAAACAAGATATGTTCAATGAAAGTTTTTTAAAAAGTGTTAGTGACTTAAAACGATTTCTTTCTTGAATTCTCAAGGACAGATTTTCTAATTACGTTTCTATTCTTGATTTCAATTTAATTAAATTTGAATTACGCTGTATTTTGTTTTAGTTCCTATTTTTATTTCGTATGTGTTTAAACATATATAACATAAACTACTTATAATACTTGCTATTAAATTCCTTTCTTTACAAGGATCAAATCGCCCCCCTCCCTTCCAAATTCCTAAAACATTCAAAAAGGTGTTAAACGACAAACGTAAAGATAATGAAGTGCATGAAAATATCAAAATAGGGGGAAAAACAATCAAACCCTTATTTTACTAATAGTCGGGCACTTTCATAAAAATTAAGTTTCTTGACTTGGTCACTATTAGCAAAACACCGCAGAAATAATCAAATGAAAAAAAATGACGATTTACTTTTTTCGGTAACTCAACAAGCCTTCCCATATACTGAAAGATCTTGTTTTGGCCCTTGATGACACCAAGTACTTTAAAAGATCAGTCTTCGTATGAATGTCTTGAACCATAATCTTGATGTGCATTATGTTCGTTAATTCATCTTATTCATTGAAGTTTCTGATCATCCCTTGATTCAAGAATGCAATGAATAGATTTTCATAACCTAAAATTGTATTGTATTTCTGCATTGTTCAAGTTATTTGTAAATGTTTTTCGTCTTTGTCATCAGCAGCCTTAAGCTATCAGTGTTATCTTTCCTTGCCTAGATGTTCTTGGCTTAGAAAACGTTCAAACGTTAAACGTTCTTATCTACGAAAGTTTCAAGTCTTTCCTTGATTATTGGATGGAATGAAATAAAAAAGACAAATTATTTGTAACAATCATTTGTAGCACTGTATAGTTTCCTCCCAAACCGCAATCAAACTACTGCTACAATGTACCATTCAGGAACATACTGTACAAAGCTCAAAACGGAAATGGGAAGCACGTAAAATCTATTTACACATTAATGTAAATAAACATATGTATTGTTATCACGGAAAGGGAATCGCGAATCGGGCTCAACCCAGGCATTAACAGAATTGCTTTGGACGTGATGAGAGTTGAAATTAATAAAGTGACGCAACTGCTTTTTTTCTTGCCATATCATTGGTAGAAAAGCTTCCTTCTGATAATAATCCATCTGAAACCTAACAACGACCGTAATGAGCTCAAAGATCTTCATTTGGTGACTTCTTTTCAACAAAGCTCTCAAGCCAAAGCAGAGGTTCCCAAGCTGTGGTACGCGTACGGGGTACGCAAAGGACCAGTTGGGGGATACGCCAACTCAAAGTCGGCAATGACGGACACAAGAAAACAATATGGATTTAAAATGTTTCAGAATTTTGTTTCCCCAAGTTCGTGTAAAAAGTAAAAGGGAAATTTGTGCAAATCCTAAACCTACCCTCAAAATAAGAAAAAAAAAGAAAGCAAAAGGAAGTGTAATTTTTAACTAACCTTATAAGTTAATACGAAATTTTTACAATACTGATTTCCTCTGTTTTGACTTTGATCTAATACTATGGCGTTGAAATATGACTACTGAACTAATAGGGGAGACCGGGGCTAGTTGGCTACAGGGGTAAGTAGCCGCAGTCCAGATAATTTGCCTGTTTGTGGATAGATTTTGCAACCATTCACAGAGTACCGTTCTTCTTTCTTTCTCCAATCGCCATTGTATCTTTACAGCGTTACCCACGTGCAGTGGACATTTACGACGCTTTTTCCTTTTTTGCATTGGTAAGTAATTTTTTGCTGCTTCATTCTTTTTCTAATTTCTAATGCTCATCTTAATAATTGCGATTTAACCTGTGTAGTTTTCCATACTGTATGATTAACTCTACCTACTTCATGTGTGATTTATTAGGATTGTTTACGTTTAGAACTAGTATCCATTTTGTGAAGAAATGTATTATTGGGCTAGTAGGCGCACTGAACACGGGACAAGTTGGCTCAGTGCGCCAACTAACCCCGTTACACTATTTCATAATATTTTCTGCTATTTTATCACGTTTGAAGAATTTATTATTATTTTTTTTACAGAAGACATGCGTAATTACCAAAGAAAAACTGAACGGGCTAAAACACCTCAGAATGTTAAAAGAAATACCATCTAAGAATGTTGTAAGAGTATCGAGCTTCAACCCTACAAAAGTTTCAAAATTTTTTAGCAATCTAAAAACCATTTTGAACCGTTTAAATTTGGAAAGTTCTGGTATCTGGAACATTACGAAACGGGAATAACCACGGTTCAAATCCCTGATCGCATTATTGCATGTAAAGGCTTTAAGCAAATAGAACGGATTATTATATCAGCTGAGAGAGAAAGATTAATGACTATTGCCATTTCTGTCTCTGCTAGTGGCAATTCCATTCCACCTTTTTTTATATTCCCTAGGGTACATTTTAGAGACTACTTTTTTAATGACGGCCCAGCTGGAAGCTCAGGAACTTCAAACCCCTCTGGTTGAATGGCTGAGGTTCACTTTCTTAAATTTGCTCATCATTTTGTGAAATATACAAGAAGTTCAAAGGACAGACCAGTATTGTTATTATTAGATAATCATGACTCCTATCTGTCAATTGAAGCATTAAATTTCTTCAAAGAAAATGGTATCACAGTGTGTTCATTTCCACCTCACTGCAACCATAGGCTTCAGCCATTGGATTGTACCGTTTTTGGTCCATTCAAAAAATACACCAACACCGCTTGCGACGCATGGATTACGAATCATCCTGGTAAAACTATGAATATTTACAATATACCAGGTATTGTAAAAACTGCACTGCCACGGGCATGCGCGCCAATAAACATCAAAGATGGGTTTCGAAAAACAGGAATATAGCCATAGAATGATAATATCTTTACTGAACAAGATTTTATGCCGTCATACGCAACCGACAGACCGAATCCAGAACCGGAATCTACTGTTGAAAATGAAGTAGGTCTTACTATCATTCCGGAAAATGACAGGCCAGAGGCTGGATGTTCAAAAGATTCAGTGTCAACTTTTTCCGTTTTATCTAAAGCAGATACTGGAGCTCCTATAATTTCAGCCGAGGATGTTGGACCATTAACTCCTGAGGATGTTGGACCATTAACTCCTGAGGATGTTGACCATTAAAAAGGCCGAATCGAGAAAGAAAACAGGGAAAAATAGACGTTGGAAAAAGGGAACCACAACAAAATTGACAGATTCACCAAATCTAAAGGCATTGAAGGAAAAAAAGGAATCTTTAGAGAGGAAAAAAGCTGAAGTACAAAAAAAGAAGAAATGAGAGGCAACAGAAAAAGTTGGCCAAAGGTAGGGAGATGATAAAGAAAACTTTGTTTCCACCTACAAAAAAAGTATAATTGAGAAAAGCACAAATCTTGACAATAGCTCAGATGACGAGGAATGTTATTGTCTGGTGTGTGTTGGTAGCTTTAAAAACAGCAAACACAGAGAAAAGTGGTTGCAGTGCAAACTTTGGACACAAGAGGCCTGCACAAATGGAGACACTCGATTTTATATTTGTGTTAACTGTAACTTTGATGATGATATCTAGTTGGATAAAGGTTACTCAAAGTTAATGTTTTGTTCATTTTTTTATATCTGTATTATTTAGAATTTACATTGTAAGGGGATAATTTCTTTCTTTAAACTTACTGGTAACAATAAAATTGATTTCTCTTAACCGCATGACTTATTTCAGTTTCATTTAACTTTTTATAAAGCGTGTGCCAACTTACCCCATAGGTATAGGCAACTTGCCCCACGACGGGGTAGGTTGGCACACATCTTTTCTCTTACTTCAGGCTTAAGTTAATCATAAAATACAAAAGCTACAAATTCGGAATTCCTGGGTATATATAGACAAACATCTGTGCTTTTAAGGTGCAGTTAAATTTTGTTAATAAACTTGAACAAAAAATTAATAAAAATCAATAACTAACAACTGCGCCTACTAGCCCCGGTCTGCCCTACTATTGTAAAAATGGAATAAAATGTAAAATCAAAAATGAGCCCTGCAAATGTTATAGATTAAAGACATTTGATGCTTACTTAACAGCTTAGTCCCTTAACTCTAAGCTTAGGCCCTTAACATTATTGATTGAAATTTCTTTGCATAAACGGATGGTTGGAGCGGGAATATGACAGTAGGGGTACGCTAAAAAAAGAATGATCAAGGGGAGCCCGAGGGGAAAAAGGTTGGCAACCCCGATCTAAAGTAACAATATGAGTGTAAATATCTCAACATTTTCGTATGCAATATGAAAAAATATTTTAATCGCCATAATATCGGCTCTACAGGTTTTAATCAATGTGTATCTTCTCCCTGAATAGAAAAGCATAAATTCAAATGTATATCCGTCTGTGAACACGATAGCTCAAAAATGGCATGTGCTAAACAAATGAAATTTGGTATGAAGTCTTTGCATCCGAATTGTAAAACTGTATCAAATTTTGGAGAAAATCATTCAGTGACAAGTTTATCCTTGTGTAAGTAAACATGATATCTTAAAACTGCTAAGAACTAGATAAATGAAACTTAGAACATGGTTTAACCATCAAAATTATAGATATGCCTCAAACTTTGGAACAAAACCTTCGGTCGGTTGCGATTATTGACTTTGGAAGAAAAACCTTAAATTGATCTATGCATGTGTATGTGAAACCGATAATCTACAAATGCAATGCAATTATATATCTGTCTAAAACTTTGGAACAAAGCCTTCAGTTGGTTGACGAGTTTCGACTTTTGGGGGAAAAATTAATCTATGCATGTATGTGCAACCGATAATCCACAAATGCAATGCAATTATAGATATGCCTAAAACTTTGGAACAAAACCTTCGGTTAGTTGACGAGTTCGACTCTGGGAAAAAAAGAACTTAAATTAATCTATGCATGTATGTGAAACCGATAATCCACAAATGCAATGCAATTATGGATCTGCCTAAAACTTTGGAACAAAAACCTTCGGTTGGTTGACGATTATTGACTTTGGAAGAAAAACCTTAAATTGATCTATGCATGTGTATGTGAAACCGATAATCCACAAATGCAATGCAATTATGGATCTGCCTAAAACTTTGGAACAAAGCCTTCAGTTGGTTGAAGAGTTCGACTCTGGGAAAAAAATTAATCTATGCATGTATGTGAAACCGATAATCCACAAATGCAATGGGTTAGATAGATGAATTTTATTGTGTGAATTTTACACACGCACTAAAATTCTTTGTCAACCTTTAGACTTCGTCCATCAGAGGGAAATCAAAATTACATAAGCTATTCCATATACGATGAAACTAAAACAAAAAAAACTCACCCATGTGTACGAGAAAGTCGAGGAGAGAACTTTCTCTGGTTCCCTAAGTACTGTTTATAAAATCTGCTTTACTGCATCATCTGAAACCATTTTAATTTGGCAAAGGTCTTTATAATCTATTTCTGATTTAAAATTTTTATCACTGATCTTTGATACTATTCTGAAAACAATTAATTTTACAAAGGCTATCATTGGTTTTTATTTTCTTGAAACTTTGGAAGGTTGAAAAAAATTTATATTCCTATGTATGTTATTATAATTTTTAAATTATATAATCAAATTTTGTATGAATTAAAATTTTGACTAACCACCACTTTATGGACTTCGGAATTTTGTAGATTTCTTATGATTCAATACTTATATATTTGCCTAGTATGAATGAAGTCATGTGATGTCACAATCTCATGACAACCGAATCTGTGCATGCTATCAAATATCTAATTGCACGTTGTCCAACGCTGTGCTAACATGTCATATCCTTCAACTCCTGCAATGTGGACACTACGCCGTTCCATACTTCTGTGCCTACAAAATGGTTGCTGAACCAATTGAATGGGCATGGGACGAATTTCCAATATCACCAGTCGATTCTAAACTTTAATTGTTTGGGGAAATTGACTTGTATCATGAGAAAATGAACTGATACCATCGTTATATTTACAGGAATAACTGAAAATTTGAGACTGAAACTTTCAGGAATTGTTTACTTGTACTAAGTCTTTTCCTACGCTTGTGCTGCTATAACTCATCTTCTTTATCTACAAGTTATGCAATAAATTCTAACATGAAATCAGCTCGACAAGTTTGATGGGTATCACGTGAAATGTGAATTAGACGCCTACAGTTATGCAAATGGTGACCGACTACTATTTAATGAATTTCGAATGTTGTAATTTTACCCTGTGTATAAAATTTGAACTACAAACTGAACTAATTACAATCCGTTACACTATAAACATCTTGTAATATTTTAGTTTAGGAAAGCGTTGCATCAGAAACCTTTTCAATAATGTTTCATAAAACAGCCGTATCTCAAAATTTGTAGTTTGAGGATGATTCACACTCGGAATACTCGCATCCAGTTACACCTCATTTTGCAGACAAGTTCGTTATTTTGAGAACTGAAAGCGAAAGAGATTATTTTTGTCTCTTAAAGGCAATTTCTTTCTGTTCTAAAATGAGCAATGGAAGATTCATTCATGCCAAATACTTCTTTCAGGACAATCAAGGCCATTTTGTAAAATGAGAAAGAGTGGACATCTCTAATTAGAAACTTCCCTAATCAACTAGTTTCGCTTGTTAGTTGGTAAGTACTTAAATAAAAACTTTGAGAATGATGCAAAATGAATTGAACAATCATGAAACATTAAATGATTATATTTTAAGAAAGAAATAATTATATGTAGGGTGTCCATAAAGTTGACTAAAGATAACTATGTCTTTGCAAGTACATAACTGTTATAAATTGACAAATTAATAAATTAATTAATAATAATTTGTCAAAATGATTCTCATGTTGATATTGGACAGGATTCAGGCCACAAAGGGTATACTTTTGATTTATAATCTTACCCTTGACAGAAAATCTTGTCTAATTTTGGAATCTTTATGGTGAGAGGTCTTTGATAAAGTTTACCATTCGATTCCTTATTCATTTCTTCCTTTTTGAACATTTTTTACTTTCGAAATTCATTTTTATGTGTTTTAAATATTATCGTTTCAAACTTCTGTTGATGCAATCACTTGAGGCTGTTGCTTTTGTACGCTAAAAGATGTATTGTCATCGTTTTTGTCTAAATCTGCTGTTTATTACCTATGCTTTTTTATTTAATTTTAAGTTTTGTTCAGTTTATCAATTTTTTGCAAGTACATGGTATAGAGAGAATCTATGACAGGGATTAGAACGGTGCATATATCTTTTATTTTGTCTTTCGTAATCTAATTGTTGGAAATTATGAAGTTGTGTAGAATAACTGTTGAATTTACTAAATAAAAAAGTATATTAAATTCTTTGGTAGGCTGAATTAAAATATACTTCTGCAGTCTCAGAAAGCTTACATTTCAGTACAAAAAAGAAAGCATCTTAACACTTCCTCCGTCCATAGAATCCATATAACTGCGATCCCGTTAATGCAGATGTACATGGGGGAAAACACACTACATGGTATTTGAATGAAAATCAGGAGAATACAATAAGAAATTAATATGTGCTATGACAACACATATTCATCTATTCGGTATTCATGTGTAACAAACATGGCCATACTTGAATTTCATACTCTAATAATTACAAAAAGTAATGAAACAAACCAAGTACACAATATGCATTTTCTTCTGCAGACATATTTAATTACAAAAAAGAAAAATACAGAAGAAACAGAAGAAGTAAACAATAGTGACAACAATATACCTTTCCGCGCAACGCAGCAGCATCCAGTGATTGCATTAACAATATTGTCTATAATCAATTAACCAATTAAGATAGAATCAAACAACAAAACTAATGCTTCAATAAAAATTATAACACATTAAGATTAAGCAAATCAAATAGGAAAAAAATGGAAGAGAACTCGATTTTCGAATTTTTTCAAAGTGCCACTCGCCATCGGAGTCCTAATATGGATAAGTTTCTGCCAAGAGAATTATTAAATAGTCGAATAATATTCATCTGTGACCTGAATTTATCCAATAATTGAAATAATGTATTAGAAAACCTTTCTTAAACTTCAGAAAGTCTTCTTTAACAAATCCAACAAAGAAATAGAAGATAAAATAAACATTACCTTCTGCCAAATACACCAGTAAAAACAATGCCATCGTAGCAGTTCAGAAACAAAGGATCTTAAGTCTATGTCATTGCTGGTGTATGTAAAGTGCTCTTCAGAACACTACCAGGTAAGTAGCATAATAGGTTCCATTAAATATTAGTTTATTTTCATGACATGAGTAAAAACATCAGCAACACAAGTATGTCAACTATACAACAGGAATACTATATACAATACACAGTTAAAACCACAGTTATCACGATACACACAACATCACAGTTACAATTGCAGTTATCATGATAGTCTATAAGCTAGCAAACCTATCTCCATCTATTGAGAAAAAATCGAACCAAATTAACAGAAATTTTGAAGCCCTTCAATTTTTTTCATAGTTAAAGAAATTACTTGGGTAGCGGTTTTCTTTTAAACTATTTTTTAAATTATCAAAAGCTGTGACAAATGTTGAATGGTTATTAAAAATATTTTTATTCTATTAATTTGTTACTAAATAGTGTGTTTTTTTTAATATTTTAGTGCTAAGATTATTGTGAAAGTCACAAAGTGTAATAGCCTTAAAATTAAAGTCTTTTCTTTTATCATAAAAGCCGATAGAGACACCTGAATCCAAAATTTCAATTACCAAATCCAACAAATTGCACTTGTTAATTTCATCATTAATTTTGTTTAATTTAAGCTCTTCTGGATAGCAATTAAATAAGGATTCAAAATCATTAAAATTAAACTCAGTCAGGTCATCAATGAAACAATTATCGTAAATAAGTTCATTCGTAATAAGTTCTCTTACGAATGAATGTAGAAATTTATTATGCAGTAGAATAAGAATTACCCATAGGAATGTCATAAGACTGCTTCTAATAGTCAATTTCCATTAAAGAGATATTTTTAATATATATTAGAGTTGCAAATTTCAAACCATTTATTTTTATCAATTATATCAGAGATCTATCTACAGAGTTCACAAGCCAACAGCCTTTACATAAATTTAAACACTTTTTATAGATTCTTACTACCGTAGCTATGTAAAATTGCACTCATGAATAATCTGTATATACACCTCCAAAACATTTCCTAAAAATTAAATGTAATCTTATAGCAGATTAGTTGGAGTGTAGAGACATCTTCGAAGAACTTGGAGTTCGTGGAGAAAAATCTAAATTCTTTTTATTGAAATCTTCAAATAGATTTTAAAATCAATGACAGGCGATTGAAAAAAGATAAATCGTTAAATTGAAATCTATAGATGTTTCTCCTCCAAAACTATTATTGAAATCTTTGCTCGAAGGGGCGCGGTTCGCTGGAAATTGTCAAATCATAGAACGAAGGCGCTAAAAGTGCGGGACTGGTTTTTATACTTTAGAAGCGGGGAATCCTCAAACAGTCCTTACTCAGTATTTTTAAGAGACTGGTGCTTGTGAATACTGAAAATCACGCTCAAATAGTGATACAATAAATCAGATTTACATATATATGTATATATATATATATATATATAACAAATAAGAAACAAACATAGCAGAAATGTAAAAGCAACATATACAACATAAACATTCATAAAACAAAATGTCAGGGAAAAATTGTCACGTCTCCCGTTGGCAACATCTCTCAGTTTCAGGTTCGTAAATTCATTTCTTTTATCTGTGTTTCATTCAAATTCTTGGTTTATCATAATGTTCGGGGTAAAGGACAGTGTTTTTAGCTATATGCCAACACTGTTCGCAGAAAACATTATGATTTCACTAATTTTTTAGCGGTTCGTATAGATTTTACTTACCCTGATGAGCATCTATACGCTTTTACCGATTTACTACAGTCTCTCCATTTTATTTCAGCATTTTTTGACTTTCATGATATTGATATATATATATATATATATATCAAGTCTTTTTGGATTTAATTGTATGTGCAATTTTTATATATATTTTTGTCATAATGTGATTATATGTTCATGTTCATATTTAAGTATTCATATATTAGTTAGTTTTACGTTTTTTGATTATGGTTAAAATTAATGTTTTTGAAATATTTAAAAATTTGGTTTTTTATTTGTTTTGATTTAAAATTATTGTTTTTGCTTTATATCTACTATTTTGACTTTATAATTATTACTATATATATATATATAATATAAGGATGATGCAATAGAACAACAGCTATTTTCAAAATAATTCAGGCAAATTTCTACCAAGCGATAGAGAGAAATTTTTTTAAATTTTCCGGCACTACATTTTCGAAAAGCTATGAGACCTTCTCTGCAGTAAAAGGATCCAAAAGGAACATAAAGTTAACTTCCGGAACACGTCTCAGACCATATTGCTCCATAGTTTTATCAATTCAGCGTTGGTTATCGATATTTCAACAGAAGTTTCAATTGCGGTGGTCTCTGTAAAGAAAAGTTAGAGTTTTCTGACGTTATGGGTTTTTTTCTTCCTTTTTTTGAAAAAGAGACTGAAATAGATTTATTTTATTTCAAGTCCGTCATAACTAGCTCAGGCCCGATATTTATTTAATTCATCGGATATGATTTTAATTTCTGGCACAGAAATAGTGTTCTTGATAGGGGCTTGAAATGGACAAAGGGAGTACAGATCTCCCCGGCGTCAATGAGAAAAAAAATTGCATGGCATTTATTTTGCTTTAAAACTCTAAGTTTGATGAAATAATTTTTCGAAAATCAGCCATTTACCCTTACTAAACCACTGGTTCTTCTAATTTTGAGAGACTAGAATTAATCTCTCCAGAAACAAATTTTTATAGAGCCCAAAAGTTATTTAATTTTTTTGTTGTTTTTATTGGATTTTGTTCATATCATAACGGTAACAATTCAGTAAGCCAGAAGAAAAAGAAAAAACAATAAATTATACGCAAAAAATAATGTCCATTGTATTATGTAGTCATTGAATGTTAATGGCAAGTTATGAAAGAATAGATTTTATACATTCTAGATATGCCAGATGTTTACTTTTTTTGGTAAATGCAGTTAGTTTGCCTGATATGACACAAGATTTGACATCTTAAATGACTTTCGATCGTTTGAGACACGGTTGTAGATTCAACTGTCTACATGAGCCAGGTTCACATGCACGGCGAATCTTCGGTGTAATTACCTCTCGAATCCGTAATTTTCAAATTTCCGAAACCTTATCATTATCTCACACACACACTGCCCTAAAAACTGTCGATAGTAGAGAATTAAAATAAGTAAATACATCTAGCACAAACTGTAGACATTAGAGAATTAAAATAAGTAAATACATCTAGCACAAACTGTCGACATTAGAGAATTAAAATAAGTAAATACATCTAGTACAAACTGTCGACATTAGAGAATTAAAATAAGTAAATACATCTAGCACAAACTGTCGACATTAGAGAATTAAAATAAGTAAATACATCTAGCACAAACTGTCGACATTAGAGAATTAAAATAAGTAAATATATCTAACACAAACTGTCGACATTAGAGAATTAAAATAATTACATACATCTAGCACAAACTGTCGGCATTAGAGAATTAAAATAAGTAAATACATCTAGTACAAACTGTCGACATTAAAGAATTAAAATAATTAAATACATCTAGCACAAACTGTCGACATTAGAGAATTAAAATAAGTAAATACATTTAGTACAAACTGTCGACATTAGAGAATTAAAATAAGTACATACATCTAGCACAA